>JANSTX010038874.1:20458-49542 GCA_027564355.1 Penthetria funebris | reverse complement strand
TGATATCAGAGAGGAATGTAAAATTCAAGACATAGTGAGATGGACTAGGTCCAGAAGACGTTACTGGAGAGACCACAATGCCAGATAACACAATCGCAAATATTGCAAGAAAAAAATACCCAGGTGGCACACGGCCAATAGATAGGCCTCCGAAGAGATGGCGAGAGAGTTGGACATCCGCATCTCAAAATTAACTGAAAATAAAATGTTCTAGAAAAACACAGGTCCATGACCTAACGAAAGAAGAAGAAGAAGAAGAAGAGATTAGAAAAGATGATATACAATACAAATGGAACATTCAAGTACTATTGAGTTGTATTAGCATAACTTCTGCATAAAACTAATGTGAACCTTTTCTCTGTACCTCATCTTCTTTGAATTCCTCACATTGATGGTAATTATCTTTCTGAATACTAAGTCAATAACACCGTCCGTTAGTAATATTTTTTCTATTACTATTACAAAATGTTACTTTACGATTAGGCATATCTAATCCAAGATCATAATGATATAAAACGCTTATGGAATATATGAAAGAAAAATTTAGGAATTTGATAAAACTTCTAAATGAATTTTATTTACTTAACTTCGCTTCCACTTTTCATTTTCGTTGATTTTTCAATGCGATTTATTTACGTACAATGTTTTCAGAAAGCGTCTCCTGTCGTCTCAAGGTCTGTCCGAGCTCTAAATAAATTTTGTATAAATTCCATTTCACGTTCTTAGATGCCATGAAAATGCATTAAGGAAACAGATAAGTTTGTGAAAAATGCAAACTTAATTAAATCAAATTCTTGCCTTTTATTATATTATTTAATGTGTTTGAAATTCTGACTCTGTTTTTAGTAAATTAAATAAGATATTGTTTCGTATTTATAAATTTAATTCACTTCACTTTGCTTCCACTTTTCATTTCCATGGGTTTTCCAATGCGATTTATATACGTACAATCTTCTCAGAATGCGTCTATTGTCGTCTTAAGGTCTGTCCGAGCTCTAGACAAGTTAAATGGAAACTTGCTTGGTGTGAAGGAATGGAAGGAATTAGCAATGATTTATGATATCTAATAATTGTTGTTTGTTGATGCCCAATGGAATTGAGGTCGTGATGACCTCAATTCCATGGTAGAATATTGGGCATCAACAAACAACAATTATGTATAAGTCATCACGACTTATACATCGAAATTTATTGATTCATATGCCGAACTTCGTGCAAATTGTGAGTTAATATTATAATGTGTCTGTTTGAAATGAATATTCTAAAACTGTATCAGCCGCATTTATTATTAATATTTTCTTTTAATTTACCACTTTTTCATATCAAACAATTCGAATCGTAATCTTCAATGCATTTTTAATTGAAAACAACTGCACATTTAATGCATTTATAAAATATTCTAATTTACCATCAAACTTTAAGTACCGTAGAAACTCTACTGGTTGTTTGTATTTTTTTTTACTGTATAGTTTGGTGTTAATTTATTTCAAATTATATTGCAATAGATTTTCTGTTATATATTACAGTGATTTATATTATGCAAAGTTTATAAAAACTTTCACTATAATGCATACAATTATTGTTAATTAATTGCAGTATTTTAAATACGTATTTTATTTATATATTTGATTGACGTATAGAGAAATTTAATGATTTTTTTTTTCAGATTGAATGACGAGTTATATATTATAAATGTCTATTGTCGAGCATAATTGAATACCGAGGTTATTAAGGTATTAAAGAATTAATATCATAAACTATTTCAATCTGTACCATAATCATAACAGTAGGTTAGGTAAAATGCATTATATTAAGTGCAATATCAAATCCAATGCGTCTAAATTGTTCATTAACGGAGTAATATAATTTTTTTACACATTGCAATTTAAATACCATCTAATAACATTTAAATAACATCAGCTTTATATAATGATTATATTATAGAGAAAGTATCGAATCATTGATTAATTATCTGCTAAAAAATTATTATGTAATTAAATGCAATCTTTGAATTCAGGTTCGTCGTTTAAGTCTTTTGTTTTTTTTTTTTATTCACGCAACATGAACTTTTTATGGGTAGATAAATCGAAATATATTAAATTTCAAATTAAATGCATTTTTTGTTCATTTAAATAAAAGATGGTTGTTATGTAAATGTGCATGTTTTAGCACTTATTTTCCATTTAACCAATAAATTAAATTGGTTAATGTATAAAAAAATTTAGTAAACCTCAACAATTGCACTTTTATTAAAAAGGTTTTTTTTTTGTTATTGAAAATTAGACCACACTTAGTTTATGGTGTGTGCTTATTGAATGCATTTATATAATTAATAGGAAATAATTTTAAAATTAATTAACATTTAATTAACACGCATCCGTAAATAATAATTGAGTGCAACAACACCCAAAAGCATTAATATATTCGCCAGATAGAAAGACCTTCTACGTAATCATTTTTGATTTGCTCTAATTAGTTAATAGTTTCAAAGAATTCATTATTTTCTATTTACCAACCTTGCTGAATTCATTCACTATATTTTTGATTGAAAACATTAATGAATCTTAGAAGTGTAACAGAATTTATAATTCATTACCGGTTTGGTGGTACGTGAGGTCCAATATTTTATTCTTTATTTCTTTATAAGATTTAAAATTATTGTTTTTTTTTTCTTTTTTTCTGTTTCTAAATTACCGTGAAATTTTCTTAATACATTTTTTTTACATGAAACAAGAATTCGCTTTGTTTTACTGTGATTTGCAATTTATGCAAGCACTTTGGAATATAACAAAAATAGAAAAAAAAATGTTCTGAAAAACGCAACAAATTTGCTCTATTTAATTTGTACAATTATATGCAATATTAAGAATTATTTGTTCCAATATAAGTGCAATTATTTTATGCAGTTAACAATTAATACTTTAGATTTAACCAAAATCATACACGGTTAGAAATTTACAAAAGATCTGAAGTCAATAATATATTGGACCTATACATTTCAAACAGCTGCTAAACTAAGAAGATTAATATCAACAAATTTCTGAATTATATTCAATTTTGGTATCAATGTAATGTTACTCAGATCAATGGAAATAGGGTAATGAGTAATTGGTTTAAATGAAATATCTCTTATGGACATCTAAAAATTGTATTCGGGCGATATTGGATTATATTGGTTATTAAATTTATTAAATAGGATCTGAAGCTGCGTAACAAAAATTGTACAGACAAATGGATAGTTTCCATTTTATAATAGTGATGATATTCAAGACTTACTTGACATATCTTTAAAATATGAGAAAGAGATTTGGACAATAAAGCACCGTGATCTAATTAAAATTTCAGAAAACCAGTTCGAATTATTCAAAGTGAGGGTCTGAAAATCTCCACATAATATTGGTACGTCTTGATAAGAAGGTATTTGATAGACTACCTTGATATATAAATTTGTCTCAATACGCTAATCTGTAATAAGGAATGGAATGAGGAAGAAGAATACTCGTACATTAATTTTATTAATTTCATGGATGGAATAGCCGTGTAAAATTGCTCAAACTATATTAAAAACTTCCCCGTAACACTACCGGAAACCGGAAATAGTAACAGAATATATGTCAGTTTTACGGCACAAATACACAGTTATGTTTATGCGCTTGATGAATAAACATATCACAAAAAAGTTAAGTAGCTGTAGATTGACACAATGCTCTACCAACTTATTCAAATGTTTCGATCCTAGATAGGAAAAAGTCATTGAATTATACTCGATATAATTGTCATATTTGTCGATTGGGATCAAATTTATGGTTATGTTTTACAAAAACTAAAGTGTTGGACGATATGCAATATTATCAAAATCCATATGCATACGAGTATGTATTTACGTATATTAAAGTGGGTTTATCCTATTCAATGCGATGAAAATATTTGTCGTCAAATTTAAATAAAGTATTATAATAGTCAAAGTCAATTGTAGTAAATTTAACACAAGGGAATTTAAGCAACTGATTCTGAGTACAAAATTTATTTTGTTAACTTTTACGATTGAATTTTACATATTGCATAATAATCAAACAAGTGCATAAAGCAAGTGCACTATAACATGATATAATGTTTTTTACTGATACTTGATACTTATGGTTATATTACAGATCATTCGCACATGTGTTTCATATAACAGATTCCACATCACATTAATCATTACAAGGAAACTGGTCATAGAAAAACCGTAAAATTATTAGACTTGAATGCAAAACATTCAGTTCAGAATGCTACAAAATTGATTTAAAATCTGAATATGTCCGCATACAGACACTATAACTTGAATTGTAGAATTGTAGAAAATTAAGAACAGTTTACGGATATACTTTACAGTCGTAAACACTGAAAGTCTTGCAACCGTCGAATTACAAAAAAATTGGTTTATTTTGATAAACAATATTTTAATGTTGGACAACACGTAGCCTAATGAAATGGTAGTGTCCATTTTAGAAGGGCAAATTGCTTGTAAATTTCGACAATTGCGTTACTATGCGGAAACAAGCGCCTATATATGTGATAGTAAGATTTAGGAAGTTAACTAACTTAATAACACTGTGGCTTTGGGACTAATAATAAATCAAAGTGATTTCAATTGTACAAAATTCAAGACAACGAAATAGTAACGAATATAT
This sequence comes from Penthetria funebris, assembly GCA_027564355.1. Taxonomy (NCBI): domain Eukaryota; kingdom Metazoa; phylum Arthropoda; class Insecta; order Diptera; family Pleciidae; genus Penthetria; species Penthetria funebris. The sequence continues at coordinate 44,869 of JANSTX010038874.1, read as the reverse complement.
ATTACTAGAAAAACAAAATATTACTAATTCAAAAATAAACTGAGATCCTTCATCAATGTTGACAACAACATTGTCATTAATGTCTAAATAATTAGAATTTAAAATGCAGCACTGTTTAAATCAAGTGCGTTGGTTTTTAATGAAAAATTTGCAATTATAGTACAGTTTTTCTTTGTACAAGATAATTCTTGCTTCACTTGTCATGTGTTCGCCACCAAAGCAATAAATGCACATATGACTTAAATATCATGATTTAACGTCATATGTAAGTGTTAAGTAAGTGTTAAGTGTTAAGTACAGAATCACTTTACATTAAATCCGATATGCAATCTTGGAATTATCTCTTATTGAGAATTACCAGATCATCTGAGTATTCAAGCGTACAGAATTTCTTAATGTTTAATTTGACAAAAAGTTCATTACAAAGAACTGAGCATATAAGGCATCTAATGTATAATTTAAATATCACCTAGAATATTTGGACGTCAAAATAGCTATTTGAGTAAAAAACTGTGATTGTGATTTGAAACACCTGATGGATAATTAGTACAAATTAGAAATAAAAATTATGAATAGTATTAGACTGAGAAGAAGTAGGAGTGCATGACATGGAATAAGAAGATGTTGAAGTATTAATCATCAAAAAACGAAACCAAGACTGAGAAAAAGTAAAAGTCACCTTGATGACTATTATGATTCTCAACGTTGTCCAAATTCAATAATCATTCCTATTTTATATTTTATAGATTCATATTAAATGACAGTCACAGTCATGACGAACATCTGATAAAATTTTGTAAATGATGAGCTCATTGGTAATTACTACTTAATTATAGATTTGCTGAAGACATTTTCATGATACCAGATACCAGATACCTGAATGAGATAGTTAGGACGAGTAAGTGAATCTCTGAAGTTTATTTTAATTATGATTGTGTTGAAACTAAAATTGTTTCCATCACCAAACATTTGATTTCTTACCGGAAACTATAAGTAAAAGTGCCGGGGTCGAATCAATATACCTAAATACTAGCACTAATTGCTGTTAAGGTATTAAAAATAGTCTGTTAATAAAATCCAGGCTCTTCTACACATATTTTCAGATAAGAAATCATACAACATTTGAACAAATACTTACACATGATTTTTAACACACCATTTAGCACTAAGTGTTAATAATTAATATAATTTTTGAATAAAAACCACAAAATTAATTTATAATAAAATTACCTATAAGTAGTGACATATTGCGATGTCACAATATAAAAGACAATTTTGCTTTAACGTCAACTAAACAACTAAAAATATTCACCTATTTGAAATTTGCATCGGTTGTGCAAAACCAATGAAGGAAACAAAGTTTTTTTTTTTGTTGACAATTAGTGTAAAATGAAAGTAAATTTGAAAAGAAAGTAGTTTTTCCACTTGCCAATCATTCTAAGTCTTGATTAAAATTTATTATTATTTTATTAAATAGTTTTAAATGAAATGCATATTTCATTAAATTTGTAGTTTCTTCCTTCTACTGGGTATCTGATGATACCTTTCTACTGTAGACTGAATTTTAAAGGATGAGTGAACTATAATTGAAATTTTCCAACTGGAAAATATAGGATCAATCATAATTATCTAATTATATATTTGAATTTTTAGTCGAGTGGTGTATAAATCCCCAGCTACCTAGTTTGTTAATCATTTTTTTTTCAACCAGTCGAGAAACACGACATTAGCACCATCATTTTAGTCTCGATCGCTGGTTTTCACTTTACCATTAAAGAACTGCAAAGCAAAACCCAGATTTTTTGCCATGACTAAAGAACATATAAAGTCAATTACGCCAGGAAGAGTGTAAGTATTAATTTTACACATCCCAATCACAATTGATTTTGCATCGAATCAAATAATATAAACCCGGCATAGTTAGAAAATATTTCAATCCCTTACCTGATATTGTTGACATCGTTCTGTTGTGATTTCCTCGTACTAATTCAGAAGGTCTTAAAGTTGGTTCTTCTACAACTTCCAATCCAGAATCAGAATCCAAAATTTCAATATTTGAATTATTATCGCTATATTGATCATTGTAAATATTATTATCATTATAATGATTTGGTGCTTTTAATGGTGGTGGTAATGGTGGTGGTGGCGGTCCACTTACTGTAGTGAATAAAAAAAAATCAGTTTAATTTGTTACGATTTTATAAATTTAAATAATTTTTTTCGGGCAAATCAACGTTTCATATTGATAATCTTCTTCATCGTCATCTGGACCTTTACTTCACGCGGTAATATAGGGTCTTCAATTAACCTGTGGATTTCAGTCAAGTGCATATTTTGCAATTTCACCGACCAGCCTAATTATTTTCTCGAATGTTCATTAGAACTGGAATTCAGAAAAAGTTGCACTAAAGCAGTTAAGGGTCAAAGTAACCATTTAACTATCTGTGGCAAATGCGGCACAAAACTTTTATTTATCGCCAAATAAATTGTAGAAAACGCGTCAAATAGCATAAAAATACTTGAATTTTCTTCTCTTATATTTTCTACTTTTTTGTCATTTGTCTGACAAGCCGTAAATATAAATTCACTATATAAATACCCTATTCATAAACTTAGAAAGTATGTGAAAAGATACCGAGTTTAATACTTTCTATAACAAAAACATCTTCCAGAGAAATGCGTGATAAATGTGAAAGCGTGAATAACTTAGCTGCGGTTATAATCTTAGTAAAAACCTCATTAACAACACCTGCAGTTTTAAGATCCGTTTGTGTGTTGTAGCAAGTTGAATTTGTCAAAAAAAAAAATGAACAACATTATTCTATAAAAATTTCTCATCCAATACTAGCTGTTAAACATCACGTAATCCGTTACTAGATTGGTTTTTTCTGAAAATAGCTTCAACAAACTTTGACGGCAACTCCACCAGTGTCCCATTTAATTGAGTCTATTAAGCACCTTGAAAGCATAATAATAATATAGAGGGTGTGAATGAGTACGTTCATGGAATAGGTTGGAGATTATCATAATAACAAACACCGTGACAAATAATTCAGTCCTTTGTGTATCGTTTGCAACACGCACAGTGAACTGTGCGATCGAGGCTAAAATTAGGATATACTTCCTGTTAGTAATACCGGACAAATATAATTGATACTATAATATCAATTTATGATTTATGTTTTTTTTTACATACAAATTAGAAATAATAATTTTGACATAATACTTATGTGGTGTAAAGGTCGAATTGATGATGCATATGGCTAGACAGATGCCAATAGTGTCAGTTATATTTGATTGAGTACGAACAAGATAAATGTAAAGATTTTAGATTTTGTTCGTAAATGAGATCACCATAGTGATGAATTTTCTACCAGTTTTAGATCATATGCGCCATTAGACTTTCCATAATTTCACTATAATTAATAGATTTGAATTAATACACATAAAATCCTGTAGTTCAAATATATTACTAAAATCTACTGAAAAGGTAAGGCTGCAATACTGCGTTGATCTCAATATTATACTTAAATGGCAACAAAAATTATACTCAAATTTAAAATACCTTTAGTTTCAATTGGTACGGGTGCCGAAACAACTCGTTTTAATAGTCTGCCATTATTTATGTCACAATTGTTATTATTTTGGAAAGTGCCATTACGTTGAGCTAATTTATTTCTTTCGGCAATATCTTCTGGTGAACAAACACTTTCATAAATATCATTTCTTGCATTACTGGAACTATGATGATTATTATTAATTTTATTATTATTAAAATTTTTATTATTATATGTTTCATTTGTTTTCCTGGCACTTTCAATTTTTCCATTGGACATTTCACTGAGTTTATTTCGCTTATTTACAACATTGTCACAATTCTTTAAATCCTGCAAAGAAAACATATTAGAAAAATTATAGGTAGTTGAAATTTTTTATTTGAAAATTGGCGAGACTGTTGCGCAAACTATTGTTACTGTTGCTTCTTGTATATAATTGTCAAAATTAAATATGGTCCTTCGCGCTGGAATATCAATAGAAATTCCGTTACATAGTGACATTTATTAAAATACTGTGAATAGTCATATGGTACTATGACAGTAAAAATGACAGAAATTTTTAAATATTAGTTTTTAATCGATGATATTTTAAGAAGATATAGACAAAACCTGACCTATTTCATGTGACTCTGAAACATCGAATTAAATGTTCTCATTGCCGTATGAGAACCAATGTTGTTTATAATTATGGTATATGCGCCAAATTTAGGGTTTTTCTTGTCATTTAATCAGTTCTTTTTAATTTGCATAAAACTACTTACATGACTTCCATATTGGACAATAATATCATTACTATGTGTTGAATTGGCACTGGCCGATCGACTATGTGATCCACTATCCCTAGAACGACTACGTTCTGATGGATATTTTGCCTTAGTCACATTTCTGGCATCTTCTCTGACCATATAAATATCTTCGTAGTCATGATCATGTGAAGATCGACTACGATTAGTTTTGTTTACATTATTATTATTATTATTGTTATTTTCATGATTCTTTATGTTATTAATATCATTATTATTATTATTATTATTGTTATTATTATTATTATTATTATTATTATTAATATTATTATTATTGTTTTTATTATTAATTTTATTATTATTATTAACATTATTACTCATATGTTTTGTTTGATTTCGTAATACTGAAGCATTTTGATTTGAATTCGATGAAATCGAAAGACTTTCTTCAGATCCACTACCGGCACCGCTGCTACTTGAATGCACCTCAACTTGCACTGTATACGAAATAGAAGAAAATAAAAATAGTGACCAAAATCAACTACAAAATAAAATGCCAATTTTATTGTACAATAAAATTTACCTGTCAATGCATTTGAATGATTGCCAATTGGTATAACTTCTTTCGTACTACTATTGCTATCCGAATCGAATAGATCTTTCACGCGATTATAAATAACCTCTTGTGGATCATGTAAATAAAAGGATTCACCAGAAATACTTTCGGATGGACTAGTTGGTGCTGTTGACGATCCATTTCTTAATATCGGATTAATGTATAAACCATCATTTGGTAATGTACTACCGTAAACTGGTTCAGATGTTGTACGTGATTGATAGAGAATTTCTTGACTTTGACGTACACTCGGTGGATGCAAATAAAATGGTTCCGTATCTGAGCTGCCACTTGATGATTTTGACATTATTGTATTTTGTTGTGATTTCATGTGATATTTTTTATTATTATTATTATGAATATAATTATTATTATTATTATTATTGTAAGAATTTTTTGATTTAGACAATTTATGATGATAATTGTCTAAATTTTCAGTGGCAGTTGTTCCATGTTGTACCAAAATATTAAGACACTAAAAATTAGATGATATAAAATGGTTATAATTTATAATATTATCATTCAAATTTGAAAATAATAAATACCTCAACTTGTTGATTTTCTGCGGCATCATTTATCGGACTCTTTCCATATTTATCTAATGAAAGCTTAGCACCATGATTCAACAGCCATCGTACGGCTGTTAAATGGCCACGTGATGCTGCAAAATGTAATGGTGTGGCACCATCACCATCACGTAAATTTGGATCGACACCTTGTTCTTCGACCTGAAATGGAACGCATATATATTATATAATATAATATAAATGATATATATATTATTAGTATTCCCTAGTTTTTCAGTGTTTCTACGCTCAGATTCAATATATGCTGTTATTATGAGCTTCTGTTGAACAGTCTTGAGGTTGATCTTTATTCACAATGGTATTTAAACTTCTTGCCGAAGTTTTATGTAATTCTTTAATATATTTTTTACAAACTATTTAAGTACATGTTGCTAATCTTCCACTTAAACAGTTCATTAAAATATGCACAACCTTGCGTATAGTCCTATTTAATGACTTAAGTTTCTCATAGAAATATTATATATTCACTTCTTTCTCACAATTTGCATATTGAAAATTGATATTAAATATTTGTTTGCTCTACAAATAAAGTTGCAATTTTCTATCAATATAATTATGTGCAAGTGTACTGTTATTGACTGCAAATACGTAAACATAAATGGATTTATGGACTAATAATCCGGTTCAGAATAAGCCAACATCATTCAATATTTATAAGCATCCCATATTAACAAAGAATAGTCTGGGTTCATTGTTTTACTAACGCCATTAAATGACATTGAATGAATTATTGATATTGATACACTTATTATATCCAACATAAGCATAGAGAGTACCATAAAACGATTAGTTGTTTAGTCGCAAAACTATGGAATATTATAAGAAAATAAGAAGAAATTACTACCATGAAATCTATTCCATCAAACAGTCAGCACAGATCATCTTCGAATATATCCTAAACTTCTCAAATGTTAATGTTTATTTCACTTTCAATTTGGACCTCCAAAACGCATACACAATTGCAAATGTGTGTTGCAGGTTTAACTTAACAATTAACTTTAACATGAATGAAGTTTTCTAGTGTCATAGCGGTCAAATCTACTGTAGCCATGCTAAAAATCATGAGGCATTTCACATTTTTCCAGTTAAATTAGAAACCAGCATAGGTTTCTGTCTACTGGGTAATAATTGGCACTGATGAGAACTATAAGTTCGAAACTAGGGTACGACACCTTTGCACTGGTGCTTTGCACAATATGTCTAATTATCATGTGAATTCTACAGTAACTCAAAGGGTTTAAATTTAATGCGGACAGCTGCATGAAATTCAATGTTCATGATAATATAATTCCATATTATTGAAAATTATTTCGTAAGTACATTTGACAGCCACTATAAAAAATATATGGAATGCATTCAACAATATTAGTTTCGAGCGAGAATCGTACGGTTATGATAGATTTTTACTACTGCCACTGAATACCTATTGGAAACTTCATTTCATCTAATACTGACTGATGAGAATATTATACGAAACACAATTATTAGTGAACATAAGATTCAAATATAGCTTATTCCCAATTTTGTTCAGTGTGATTATGGAATTCTATTGAATGTGCCCTAGTATCTGTCATGTGAGATGTTTTTGATTAACATCTGATGTGTAATGCAAATTAAAAATAGTAATTTTAAATCTTGACGTTGTACTATGCAGTTATGTAGTGTAAAGGTTGGATGATGTTGATGATGATATAGTTCGTCTGTAGTTATTTTTGTTCTACACCTTTAATGATCTTCAATTACGAATAATTGAATGATTAAATAGTATATGGTAAAATATGGCTAGCAACAATTTCTATTTTACATAATATTTTTAATATGCAAATAATATGCTTCTTCTGTACAATGCAAATATGTATAAATATTTCAATGTTAAAATCATGCAAAATTGAATCATGACATTTTCAGCATACGAGTATTGATATACTAAGCCTGACCTTACAAGGACGTACATTCAACTTTGGTCAAGTTTTAGAAAAAAAAATAAATCGATTTATTTATTTTTTTTTTTTTAAATTACCTTGAACGTAATCATAATGTAAGACTGTCGGTTCAATTTGAAGAAGATTTACTTACAAAATACTCACAAACCATAGATACGGTTTGTGAGCATTTTTTTTTAGTAACTACATAAATAATTACATACATTCTATGTGAGATGTTCGTATAGTTAAAATGTGTGCGAATGTTTTTAGTCATAATTGATATGAAGATATTATGAATCATCGAGATGCAGAACTAATGAACATGAAATGTGTTCTATATCGTGATTTACTGTGTAGAGTTTTCCATCGTGAAAGGCTTGGTGATATTATTTATGTACAGGTGTAAAACCGGCATACATATTACGATGACGGTACTTTAACAATAAAGCCTGAACTGCCGGAACAAGCTCAGGTAACTCAAGAATTGAAAATGTACCAAATTCTAGACTTGTAGGTGATGAACAGGATAACCAACGGAAGAAAGTGGAATATGAGGCTAATAGTCAGTTATATCGGAACATATGTATATGCAGAGATAGGGGGAGGAGCGAATTGAAGTTTTCGGCCAGAAAACATTGTCAATAACGTTTATTCGTTGATTTCTATGCGCTCCCACACATGAAGCAAATATCGAGATGATAAATTTTTAAAGTTAATTGAAAAATGCTGGTTTTAATAGTACGAGTAGATTATTATTATTATTACAGGTATTACAGTAGTTACATCTCACGTGTATGTTCTGTTTACATCTTCATGTATACATAAAAGATTTAGAAATAATATAATGATCAAATTTTGAAGGTTTTCCTCATTTCTAAAATTTTATTCAAATTTTAACTTCTTTGAAATACTGGATCTAATTTTCAGTGTACATAAAGGATTGGCAAAAAACTACTATTTTTTGCTTTTATCAATCATATAAACACTCACTCGTATTATGAGACGTAATCAAATAATAATCAAATTATTTAAAATCAAACTGAATTGAATATGATTGACAGATTGCAACAATCTGTCTTCAAAAATTTAATCAAAATTGTAAATTTAATTACATAGAAGTTCTTGAATATACTTCCTACCTATTCAGTCTACTTCTCCCTCCTACACCCTGATTAGCGGGTAAATAACACACAAAAGTGCATTATTTTTGTTAACTTGAATGTTGTTAACTCTAGACTATTGTTAACTGATGTTAGTTGTTAACTGCTCGACAATATTAGTCCAATATTTTTTCATTTTTAACGAAATATTTATTTAATTATAATACCGAAGTATATCAAATATGAAGAAATTTTTTGAAAGTATTTGAAAATTGTATTGTACGAACGAGCGGAAACAAAATATTAAAACAATCAAACAATTTTATCGTATAGAATACAATACTTTGGCACACAGGCAAATAAAAGTAACTGTAAAATGTAATAATTTCAGTTTTAAGGGCCTTAAAAAAAATCTGTTTTGTCAAAGATGTATTGCTTCCAATTAATTTACATATTATTCAGTAATTTACAAGATATTTTGTTCTAAAATCTCTTATAGATTGCATTTCTTGTGGAATTTAGCAACTTTTTCAATTTATTGTACATATTTTTCTACATATTTCAAAATAAAAAAAAATATTTTGAAGTTGAAATCCGCAGAAATCTGCCGTTAATTTGGTTTTTCTCCTGTTAGGGGCAAGCATATACATTACACTTTCAATATATTTACAGATTTTATTATTTTATTATTATTAGGCTGCTACCACTAGTAATATGTGGAGTGAGGTGAAAGTGCGGGCCAGATATCGTGATCTCCCGTGTGGAGTGAAGTTTAAGTGGATGTAATAAACTCAAAATTCTTGTTGACATAACTCACTCCAACTTAAAATTGTTACAATATTTTTGCCATTACATAGTGAAAAATATGAGAAAATAAGAATGAAATAACACAAATCTAATCAGTGACTTCATACTAAAATTAAATTATGTAATTTGTTTACATATTTGTATTTGTTCATGTATAATTTTTTATACAAAAATATTCTCATAAAACTAAAGCTACATTTACCCGATCAATTATTTATTTTCGTCGTTGTTTGAAAAAAGCTTCGCAAAGCTTTAACAGAAACTTCAACATGTGTTAGCAATTTCAAAATTTTCGATTTCATTTGCACGATGATTGATGATGAAGGTTTATGTCAAAGATAGATTAGAATTATTTTGTAAAAGTTGCTCGTGGAATTAATTAAGAAATTACTTTTGAATATTTAAAATAAATTTGATTTCCATTTCTCTAAGATTATAACTTTAGATCATTTATCTCTTAGTTGTCCAGGTCAGTAATGAAAATCTTGTTTTAACTTATCTTTCATATTTAATCTCAGAAAGTTGTTTTTATATTTCTCTTGCCGGTATTTGGTACTAAAAAGAAGACTTTCTTGATACAAAAAATGTATTCCTTTGGTAAGCGTTTTGTATTTTGTTTCATTTCTTATGTATTTTTTAAAGATTAAATTAAACTGGTTCTTTTTACTGGTAAGATGATGATCACCATATACATAAATATAGAAGTATACTTGTATACGCAAACAGATCTAAAGAAAGCTTATTATTTAAGTTTTTTCATTAAACTGGCTTAGATAACGGTTTCAATGTTGTCCAAACTTGTTCCGATTTTCAAATTAATTATAACATAAACATCGCATAATGCATTCTAATATTATTTTTATTTTATATATAAGTTTTTGTAGACCAGTTTTTATTTAAATTTTTTTTTTTCCACTGAAAGATAAAAACTATAAACAATAAATTCATATGACTTCCTAGTACAATAAGTCAATATAAATTGATTAGTTTTGCATTACAACATCATATACATACCATCCATTTTAAACAATCCAAACATCCCATTTGAGATGATGCATGAATTGGTGCCATTCCATCTCTAGCTCGTACATATAAGGAACCCCCAGCTTCTAATACCAAAAATTTTAATACTTCTAAATGACCTTCTTGTGCAGCCAAATATACTGGTGTTACATCATTGTCCATTTGAGTGTTGGCACTATATTGACAGTGAGAAAATAATTTTTTTTGAATTGATGAATAAATCCATTTTAATATATTGAATATTAAGTTACTAGTCAAAATATGCAACTAATTTCAGTATTTTTATTTAAATACTTTGCATATATTACGTGATACACTGAAAATAAATGATAAAAAAATGTAGAGCAAGTGGGTGATTAGATCATATAGTTACTTAAATAATTCCAAAGAAAAACCTTGTTCTAATTCTAATTATACAAATAATATCTTGATATACCTCACAAAAAGCTAAAATACCGAAGTGATAGTCTGTACGCCAGATGTAAATAAATCACGGAAATAAACCGAGTCATTCTTTGACGATTTGCAGCAGAAGTTCGATAGACACATTAAATGAAAATGGAGCGAAACTGATAGACTTTTGTGCTAATAATGGATTTTCAAATTAACATACCTTTTTCTAATAGAAAGATCAGCATACTAAAATAACGCAAATAAAAACGAATACTGGAATCGTGTTAGTAATGACATGAAACGCGATTTGTACTGTGGACAAAAGAAAATTTGGAACTTTCTCAGAAATAGGAAAGAAACCTGTAAATGGATATACCTAAAATTCATCAGTATCTGCTGAAGCATGGGTTACGCATTTCCAGAATTTGTTTCCCATCCCAGAAAAATTTCATTAGCGACATACGAAGTACAGAGTTCAAGATAATAATTTTTATGTCAACCATAATATCTAATTGAAGAAACAATTTAAACATTGGAAAATAGAAAATAACCCGGTATTAATGATATTTAAAACGAGAGTATGAAATATGGTGGAGACAACTAGTTGCTGAGATTGTCAATTTTCAATAAATTACTTGAACGTAATAAGATACCCAGCGATTGGAGGGAACTAGTGTCACAATACCTGTATTTAACAAGGGCAAACTGATCAACTATCGTGGTATCACTTTATGAAGTGCTGTTCAGAAACTTTTCACTAAAATTATTGGCGATGAAATTTCGTCAAAAACTGAGATTTGTGAAGAACATACTAAAAATGAAATCTACTGGAATTGGTTATCAGTATCATATGTTATGCAGACAATGCTGTTCTTATTGCAGAAAATGAAGACGTTTGTTATTTGCATTTAAACTAGATGCTGAAAGCTTAAACATGTTGATATCAACTGTAAAGACAAAATCAATTGCCTCGAACACACGCCATTACTGACATATATCATGATCGAGTTACCGGTGACACCGCGTTGCCACTTCATTCATCACCATTACGCACATCTTCTTTAATTGATAACATTTCCAAGTGACGGATTCAGTTTATATATACTTATATGAATAATATTTCTCATTAAAAATGTCCATACTGTAGCACATAATAAAAATTGAAATTTTAAAAACTTTCTCAAATAAATAAACTGAAATTATTACCCAGAACATGGCAAAAATTAATAATAAAAGTAAATCGAATTGTTTGAAATAGAAAAAAGCGTATCAAACAAAATCATAGAAAAACTGAATGACCGTTTTCATGTTAGTAATTTTAAAATTTACGAAAAACAAAAAAGAATCAACTTGAACATAAGTTTTAAAAAAATGGTTGCACTTAAATTAGATAATTGTTAAGATCTACTTAGTTTTGTAAAACATACCTTAAATGTTAATAAATTTTAAGTAATTCATTTAAAAAAAATATCTATGGAATTCATCTATGCGTAATGGCTTTCATAAATGCCTAGTACACTTAAAATGTACCGTCTATTATTTTTTTTTAATTAAAGTAAAAGTAAATAAATTAAAATTAGCTTAAGTAATTTATTGTTATAAAAATTATAAAGAAAAAATTATCAACAATTCAATGAAAACGAATTTAGAATTTTAATTCACAAAACATCAACTGAATGTCATCATCATCTTAACCCTTACCCCCTGAAAGCACATAGGATAACACAAACGATGTTAAATTATCTTCTCCAATATGCTTGAAACAGCATACATATCATATATTGAACCAAATAGAAAATATGTCATCAATTGCATAATTCATCCCCTGCTAGCTTGTTTGTTTGTGAGTACTTTTTAAAACAAAAAGACAGATTTTTTCATAATCAGATGTAAATTAACATGAACAATTATGAACACTTGTTCAATCTGAATCTCTATTTAGCTCAATCTCATATGGTCGTCTCTAAACAAATGTTCTGTAATTAAAAATCGTGTTTTTAAAACATTGAAGTCGTAATCGTTTCTCAATGCATTGAAGCCAGTATTCAAATAGTCAGCAGATTAGATTTCTAGAAGACGTGAAAATAGAAACAACTTTTGTAGTCCATGTCACATAGTAAAGTTTTATCCTTTATTGAATATTAAAACCAGACTCTGCCTAGCTATCACATTGTTATAAATTTGCGTATGATGTATAAGACTGAATAAAAAATATCTACGTTATTCAGGCATATTTTCTAGATCACATTTAAAGAATTAAGGGTTGAATTGAAACGAACAATAAACGACAAGAAAATAAAATATTCCTGCAGTATTTTTAGCCACATTCAAAATATACTCAGTCCATATAGTACGTTACAATTGAAATGCGATCCAAAAGAATCAAATCCCAAAAAGTTTCCACTTCTAATCAGTGTTAAAAGATCAAAGTATTAGCCACGAACCCAGTTGGCGTATTAATGAAATAAAAATAATGTATGCATGGTACCGTTATTAATAAATAATATTGGTTTTGAGGTTAGGTAACACAAACATTACTACTCAAATAATGTCTTTTGCAGTTAATGTCCTAAGTTGAAAAAACGGTATTCGCGATCAAAAATAATTTTGTTAGATTCCAAATATAGTATGGCATTAAACTTAATATTTTTTTTCCAATACCTCCAATAAAGTTGAGATGGCTATATGTCTGCACTTGGATGGCTCAGATTATAAAACTTTTATGAAAATACGTTGAACATTCGCAGCATTCGATGCATATTAGCGATGTCCATTTACACAGTACTTTAGCCGAAATGCCATCAGCAACATGTGCGTTGCTAATATCAGGATTTTTTACTGTTTCTAATTAATTAATGGGATTCGAGTTCAAAGTGTCCACAATATTTCAGTATTGCCATGCAGATGAAGTTCTATAAGGTGAAGATTAATTATGTCTGATTGTGATCTCTAATTTTGTTAACATATGAACATTCAGTCAATTTTAATGCCTATGTGGTGGTGCAGGTCGTATGTGGTTCAAATAATCATGATGTATAATATTTATAAGTACGATTTCGAATTGTGACTTCTAATTACAATTTTTGGCAGACAACAACTAGTCTGTCAGGAAAACTTGACAAATTTACATAAAATCATTAAATTTGATTTAATATCAATTCACAAACAAAATTGCAAGCATCTTATTACTGTATAGTATTTTCCTTGGTATTTTTTATAGGATTCATAACATTTTTAGAATTTTAATTTTATATAAGAATATAAATTAGTTGTTAACATACTAGAATGAATATTTATTAACCTGATTTGTTTTTTTTTTTCCTTTTTCTTAATGAAACTGATTCACAATGCTAAGAGGTCTTTAGCAATACCTCAATGGTAAATTCATAAAATTAACATTTACTATTTTATAGATGCATTTCTTGATGCATTCGTAACATAGAAATACTATAAAATTGTATATGTAATTTTAATATAAACATACGCAGACTAGTTGATTGATTGCAACAATACAATTGATTCAGATGTGGATATAGTTGGGATTGAACAGGGTAATCCCATAAAATTCATGTAATAATATAGTCAGTTTATAAAAAGAAAGCAACATTGCACCATCATTAATTAATGCTATCAATAATGTGATCAATAATTAATATTATCAGTAATTATAATGTGTCTGTGAATAGAGAAGCATGTCATAGATAGTTTAAAGTAAACATTTAATCTCTGTTTGTCAGCTCATGTAATGATACATGGTGACGAAGCTGAATAGTGTATTAGTTGGTCTTTAAATTTTCCATAGATAGTGTCCATTTGCTTAACATGCGTGTATTATCACTAAACCGCATTTAATATTTTATTTGACAAAAAATATTATTTATATACGTCCTAAGTTTATATTAACGATAATATGCACTTGTAACCATAAATAGCCATAAATAATAAAAGTAAACACTTTTTTTTCCAAAATTACTATTGCTTTCCAAATGAATTAGTTACTGTTGGCAACTTTCTGTTTCGTCCATTTTTGTATCATCAACTTTAAGACGGCGTATCAACGGCGCACTAATCCTCATTAATATTTAGGCCATCATGTGATATATACCTAATTAATCGCACTAGTTTCGAGCTCATAATCTTCTCTAATTGTGCCAACAAAATATGTCCATAAAATATATTTCACAAAATATATTTCTGTTTCTCAACTTTAATGCCTATGCGACGCATACGAGTTTTAGGGATCTATCGATGGATGCCAAGATTGTCTTTACAGTAGATTTTCATGTGCATAATATTTAGTGGTTTCGGCAGTCTGGTGTTACCGAAAATCAGCTGATAATCGCTTAAATTAATCTTCTTGAACAACTAGTTTTTAGTTCTATATATAGCTTCTTGATTTTTTTTTCTCAATATGATTAATAAACTGTGTACATGTTGGAAAACCTATAAACAATTCCGATCATTACGTGACAGGTTACATACAAAACGGTAATTTATTGGCTGCAATGTTTTCATTTTAAATTGGGTGATCTCGGAGTCGAATGTAACATGAAACCTATGTATATCATAAGGGTAATTAGGTGAATTTTTCAGAATCTTAAAATTAATAACTGCTGAATTACGGCTACAGTTCTGCATAAATGTATGTGTTTTGCAATACGGCCAGTATCTAACTGTATGTAGCATGGCAAATGTTTAGTTTATTTCAAAAAATAAAAAAAACACTCTAAATCAGATTCATCCAAATACAGACCATTATGGCAATTTTATTGGAAAAAATGATCAACTTTAAGTAATTTGGAATAATCTAACAATAATATTCATGATCGTCAATACAGATTTCGGTCTATTAGATATTATAATTATCCACGAAATTTGAACTTTATAAGTATATATCTAATGTATTTGACAATATTTATCCTGATTTGAGTTACAAAATTGCAAACATTTTGTAAGGACGGATGTTCAATCCAAATGGATGGCATCTTTTATGATACTTCTAAATTTCAAGTAGGTATTCCACTAGGATTCCGTTTTTTATTTACTTTATTAAAGACATCTTGTCGCTTATCACAAAGCCGAATTTCGGATTTTAATTCTCCCAATTGGTTGGCATCATTTATGATGCTTCCAAATTTTATGCATATGTTCCACAGGATACCAATTTTTATTTACTTTATTAATGCATTTAGCAATAAATCCATTCTACTACTATTAGCAATGTGAATTGAGTGTCTAGAAAACAAAACGGGTTCACTCATAGATGACACTTTTTTGTTACTTTACTTCAGTAACGGTTAAGTCAAAAAATTTTATCTTTTCCAATTTAATATTTCCGTTTCGATTTCGTCTGTTTCGTCAGCAGTTCGAGTATGCATTCCAGGTTTATGCCCATTACCATATATTCTCTTCCATTATATTCCTGTTCAATCAACGTTTATTTGTTGACACATTTCACGTTTATTTGGAAAATATCCAGTATGAGTTACCGATTAACAGTAATCTAAAGTGATAATTAAGTGCTCATAAAAAGGTGTTCAATTATTTTAGCTGTGTTGAATTTTATATTGCGCCAACGGTCACTTTGTGATTGTCCACAATAATCCCATTGGAATTATTGATCCCTGACTTTTCATACAAGTATTATTTGCTCATATATTTTTTCAATTGGCAAAATTTAAAAAGCAGAAAATATGTAAACATTTACAATATGCACATACAAGTTTACATAAACATAAACATTAATATTTTCATGAAAGTAAACATTGATTTTGAAGATAAAATTGTTAAATTGTTTGGTCTATTTTGTTAACTCAAATCGTGTAATGATTTCCGTAAACAAGAATTTATTCAATAAGTAATTTTAAATTTTTAAAATTTTTTATTTTTTAAATGATTTATTTCACGTTCTGGTAATCACTTTATTCATACATATTTTAAGAGCATAACAAAATTAATAAAAGCACAATTTAAAATTAACATCTTTTTAAGATTTTATCAACATTTTATAAAAAATATTTCTACTTCAATTACAGTTTCAGGTTGTTATGGAAAGTTATTATAAAAGAAGTTTTACTTATTTTTTTCAGTTGTTTACAAACCAATGTTTAGTGGAACTTAAAAGTTTTCTAATTTGGAAATTCTTGTCCAAACGTTCTGATCGTATTGTGATGAGTCTAAAATATATTAACACAAAATGTCAGAGAAATCAATTGATCTAAAGAAAATCTATAGATTATTGTAAGATGTGACGGAAGGGATCATGATATAACTAAGTTTTTAAAACATCGTGTTTAACTGCATTCATAGCTCATTCATTTGGATCAATTGAGATCGCTATTTATCAGTATTGTAAATATTTTCGGAAACAGAATTGAACGTTTCTTGTGATTTATAGAAAATCAAACAAATTCTTGTTACATCTGGAACCCTGTTAACCACTATTAAAGTAGCATTTAATGGTCACATGAACGATTTTTCTGACCTTGGTTTACACCATCATAGATCTTAATGTTTTGCGCATTTAATATAAACAGTCGATCCATTTATTCGCCCACTTCAGATCAACACAAATAAAATCAAATAGTTTTGAAATAATAAACATAAGCGAGATTATACGCATCTCGAATAGGTATAGCATTTTTGACTTCCAGTTGAGTTTGTGGATTAAGTGGGTCCAAAATAGAATTTAATGATGGCAATATTTCGATATGAATATTCCTCGTTCAGAAATTGATTAAAGTTTTGCTTTCGCCTATTATTTACTTTTCCATTAGCAATTTAAAATAATCTAATTAATTTTTTTTGAATTTGACCGCATGCATGTGACTTTTAAGTAAATCACGATATATTGTTTTGACTTCGTTTGGCAAATCTAGTTAACCTGCAATTTGTGGCCATTGTGACTATTGCATCTTAAGTATGTAAAAAGTGTTGTTATATGTTAGCTACTTAACATATATGATCATTTCCTATATGTAATTAAATCGATTTGGAAATCCGTTTGGGGGCAATAGTTTTATTTTTACCAAAAGAGAACTCATTGCATATTTTTAACCATAATAATAAACTAATAATATTTGTTGTTAAGGTTGTTTAATTTGGGTAATCGTCAGCATTATTATTTTTACAGAATCCAGACTTATACTGTGGGTAAACCGAACATATTTTTTTAGTTGTACGCAATGCATTCCATATAAAGTATTGTTCATAGGAACTACTTTTTTAATTTACGTTGAAAAAATCCATTTTTTTTGCATCTTCATGCAACGAAAGTTCTGCTGTGTCTGCCTATGAGTCATCGATTGATGTAAGTGGTAATCGACAAAAGCAATGTCTATTGACGATTGTTGTAGTCAATCCCATTTTAGCATTTGCAAGTAACGAAAGTTCTGCTGTGTCTGCCTATGAGTCATCGATCGATGTAAGTGGCAATCTAATCGGCAAGATCAATGTCTATTGGCGATTGTTGTAGGTCATCTCATTTCAGCGTTTACAAGTAATTTTTGATTGATTTGGCAACACGTTTTCCTAATAATTCTCGACTTAAATCAATTAATTGTAGTCGGTAGGAAATATATTTGTGATTATTTCGATATGTTGGAGTATTTCATAATAAATAATACATTGAGTGATCCCGCACCAAATACTTAATAAGCTTGAAATATTGGCTGAAAAGACGTGACCTATGACTTTTTACATTTTGGATTATTGTAGATCCATTTTTCATCGACAGTCACAATATGATGGCAAAAAAAACCAACCTTGTTTTTAACTATAGCAGAAACTGTTCACAATTGACATTTGACACTATCCAATAATTCCGTCCTTCACTATTCATACATCCGTATCAAAATCACTACTTTTGAACCAGTTAAACTAGTATTCATAAATTGAAATTAATGAACATGGTTTTCATAAGTCTCCTCACACAGTAATCAATGATATTCAGCAGTTTTCTTGTTTTTTTTTTTCAAGTATAAAGTCAAGTATAACGCAAATTGTGTTTCCACAAAAGTCGACATATTTGGAATTCATAAAAACTATGTTTGTTTGTATACTTTGACAAAATGACACATACTGAGCATAATTAGATCGCTTTAACATTAATGTGGTTGCAATATAGCCTGATGTGATTGAACACTATAATCTTGTAAATCACATGAATTCTTTTTACCAATTTGATGTTCAGCTATTTTCAAGGCTATTTTCGAAATAAGGTAATAGTCTATAGCGAAAACAATATTGCTTTGATGATGGCAGCACAGTCATCATATTGCGGTGAATTTCATTGGTTCTAGATTTCAGTTACTATATGATAGCCAGATATTCTTTGTTGTCCAACAGTTCCTTAGTAATGGCTGTACAGTCATCATATTGCAGTGATTTTCATTATAACATTAGCCTTAAGCTAGAATATTATATTCGATAATATGCTCCTATAGATATTCCATTCACGGTCTGAATACCTTTTAAGGGTATGCCCAACACAAAGGTAAAATAGTAACATAATTTGACAACGTGTTAAAATAAATCCACTGTAAGGTTCGTTTTGAAAGCATTTCTGCTAAAGAATGATTTTCTGGTTAAGTGTAGCAATTAACTATCAATTAATAAATAAAACTAAACAACAATTCATTATAATTTTTGGGTTAATGAGTTGCAAACTAATTAACATATTGTATAAATTATGACAATCGAATACTATACATGGCCGAGTATTAATTATGCATACGATGCATATTTAGTAGTTGCAATTGCTCTATCAATTCCTTATATGCAGAAATGAAATGCATTGAAGTTTTATTATTGAATAAATGCTGAAGACGAGTTCCATTGACATTAGACCATAATAATACGAGTGTAGATAAAATTTAATTAATTAATTAATTGATTTTGCTCACCTTACAATATTATGTTGTTTACTTAATGGTTCTGTATAAAAATTGACATCGTTTTCACTATTGTAAGAGTTTGTGATAATCGAATTATTATATGACGATGCACTTTTCTTGACATAATTTTTTTTCTTTTTTTGTGTAATGACACTGGACATTATTGACACAATATTTTTTTATTTAATTTCTAGTATTCCAAATAAGTCACTATAAGATCACAATATAAGAACACAATAAGATCACCATAGCATAAATACGGATTTATTTCTTAATACAAATTTATAAGACTTGGAAAACATTATGCAAATTAACTAGCCATTTATGCAGAAATGTGTGAGTAAATTAATGGCAATTTTTTAACAAATTTATTTTTTTTCTTGAAGACATTAAAAAATAATATAAGTCAGCATATACTTAAAAAAATAATTTCATCATAATTTTTTTGAAGCAACAATTTGTTGCATGTACCATGGTTTTTTTTTTTTTAATTTTTTCAATTTTTTAACATTTGCAGATATTTATTTTAAAAAAAAAAATAAAAATAAAGAGAAATCCGAATGGTTGATCTTTTGTTGGACATTTTTTTTATGATCTAAAATTTATTTATTTACGTTTTTCATAAAAAATGAATTACAAAATTTTATGAAATAATTTTTATATTAATTTTCTATAGGAATTTTTATGTATTTTTTATTAATATATTTGTGAAATGTTTCATATATTTAGTTAAATATTTGTTTAATGTTAAGCAGCGAAAAGTGAAAGAGATTTGATTTTTATTTATTGTAATTTATAATTTAAATAAATATAACAAAAAACAAAAAATCATTTAAAAAGATTGTTATAATAACAAAATAAAATAAAACTAACTGAATTTTTGCATCAATTGCTAGATGGAAAAACTGATGGGACCTAATTTTAAATTGTCGAATGCGATTATAAGATTTAAAAAAAAAAATATTTTTTAATTTCGCGGTAATATCTTTAACCTAAGATACATGCAAATATCGTTTTTATGCAAATCTATAGTTTAATTAGTGATCTTTTCCTTAATTTGTTGGTCAATTGATTGATTATAGAGGCGGGTCCAATTAGACAAAAGACAGACCCAAATTAGCACGTTGATGCCGTTTTGATACCAAAAAGTCGGGTAATCGGAAAGAGAATGTAATTACCGGCTAAATTCAATTAGTGGAAATATTTAATTACAAATCAATTCTCTTGTAACAAAAAGCTAAGAAAACGGTTCACCGGCGATTTGATTAACCGTTTAGGAAATGACGGCGTTCAATGAAACTGTGAAAGTAGACTTGTGAAATACATCCCAAGATCAAAATCAATATTTCAAAGACGAAACGAATGAATACTAATACATCGAGAATATGTTTACTTTGCGGTCAATGGCGAAGAAATAGACAAAGATTAGATGACTTCTTATTTGCGATTTTTTTTTGACATTTGATAATGGTACTGTAACACATGTAAAGTTTCTTATACAAAAGGCTTGGCAAATGTTAGGTAATGCGTTCGTCACAAAATTCAAAAAAATGGATTTTTTAAAACAAATTTTTTATCGCAACTGTTATATGACTTCGAAATTTGGAAGGTGACAAATAACACATGTCACAAATTTAAGGTTTTCGGTAATAGGTGCCTCAGTTGCATATTTAAAAATTTCTGGCAAAATGCAATAACAAACGAGAAATTGTGAAGGTTGGCAAATTTGAAAGCAATTAACAGGATTGTTAATCGAAATTGTATTGGTCTACAGTAAGACGATCGGTCTACGATATTGTAAATTAAGCACTTGACCAGTCATTCGCAGGTTAATAGATTGACTTCGCCGTCCAATAACAGAGTGACAAAGAACCGTTATTAAGTAGGCTAGTACCGAGATGATGTTGATGATGATCAATTCATTTGGACTTCTAGCTGTAATTTATGGTAAGTCAAATAGTATGTGCATGCACAATACTCAATATCTATGCTAATAAAGTGCGACGCATCTGCACGAAAACAGCCATTTCTAACTTGAATTATCAACATTCAGATAATTGATATCGATTTTCCCTATTCACCCAAATTATTTCTCAATTTCTCGGTACGTTTGTTACCAACAATTATGTACATATATCCCGGAACCCCTAGCAGTGTAACCACAACCGTGTTATTAAGTGACATTTTGGTAGACATACTATCTGTGGCTATTGCAAGCGTTAGAATCCAAAGTAGATCTCACAAGGTAATTCCTTTTTCAGAGTGTAGGCATTTGATGATGTTAACACTATCTGAGAATACCAGTACCACTAAATCCGCTTTTTATCTACTAATCACGAATCGAAAATCTGATGTCAAATCCTTTATTCGGTATCAGTCATAGTCATATGTTATTTATATATGGTAGTATCTCGGAGTAGGAGGTTTAGTATATTGTTGTTATTTAAAAAAAAATAAATAAAAATACCATCATCTAATTAAACTCAAATGTTGACCAAACTACATATGAAAAACGAAATATTATTCTATGAAATGAATAACAATGGTAGTAAAATTATCTTGAAATAATTAGGAAAAAATGCAAAAAAGAAGTGGTCAACTTACAAGAAGTAGACAAAATACTATGTTTTCACAAGAAAATAGAAATGCTGCCATAATAACTAATAGAAAGTTGATACTAAGTTCAAAATTGTTATTTGAAGAAACGTCAAACAGACTTGTATCTAATTAAGGTATATTTACATTTTACGAAACACCAACGCCAAAGTCACGTCACAAACTGTCAACATCACGTCAAAATATGTTGCTATTATTTTATATGCCAACGGTAAAACACTGAATAATATTTATTTGACGTTTCTGGATGTTGACGTTTGGATAGCTGTTTTGATGTTTGTATGTGAATGGTTAAAAGTTTTGAGGTGAATTTACCGATCTGTGACATGATACTGATATTCCGTATAATGTCAATAGACCTTTATTCGGATAATAAAAGTTCAACATCAGCCACATTATATGTTGATTCTGAAACCCTATGTGTTATTAAGTGTAGATTTTATTTGAAAATGATAAAAGATAATCTGTAAAATATTTATTGAAAGAAAATGATCAAAATCAAGATTATGGGCTAATATTCAAAACATTTTCGGAAATTATGTAATTAATTATTACGGTTGTTTTTCGATAGCATATCTGAGAAATGATGCTAAATATTGTAGATCGACTGATGCTGCTGATCCTATTTTTGTTTATTGTGTGGTATCACCAAAATTTGTACTGGGATTAATGTCAATAATTGCATGTGAACGAACCTTAATTTGATAAGCAAAGTTGTGTATTTACACACTCCGCTCTATAGAAATAGTCCTCATCATTATCGGTCAGCTTCATATACGTCAAACTCAATATTGTAATTGTTTGTTTAATAATTGATGTCATATGACTGTTATGTCACAATTGCGTATGACATACTTGTGTAGATATTGCATGGCTACAACAAATTAGTTGGATTGCATTCATCATATGCTTCATATCATATTCAAATCCTTTAGTGGCAATTATAATTTTATAGATTTAAAAAAATACAGAACTTATATAAATAGCCTCCAATAGGCAGTATGTGTTCCAAAAATTGTTCCTTTCTAATATTATTTCAAATTTACTATGATTTTAGTAAATTTCGATACAAAAATGATGGTCTTTTCATCATATTGTTAATATTGTCATCATTAAAACCATACGGTTAATGATCTGACAATCATGCGTTTTTTATTAATAATTAATTTGTTTAAACTTTCAATAAAAATCATATTTTACGAGTTATTGCAAATAATATTTTTGAATTCTTTTTTTTTCTGTTTTGCACATATTTTTGTGATGCAATTTTTAATATTATTTTCAATTCATTGATTGAATTAATTAACTGCAGAGATTAGTCTAGTGACCCTCATTTTTTATGTGCATTGAAATGACAATAAAACTGTTGAGAAAGTGCTATAGAACAGAACGTGTAATTGAAATAAGACGCATAAAATGACATGGGGACATAGTAGTTTAACGATCTAATGAACAGATCCAATATTCAGCTTGATCAGATTTTAGTTGAAAGAAGACCGGCTACATGAAAATTAATTACAAAAAATTCTATTCGAAATCAATTTTACATTTTATCGTCTGAAATGCGATGTTAATTTTGCACAATAAATGCTAATAGACTTAGACATAGACATAGAATTTGTGGCTACATTCCATTATTTATTATGAAAATATTTTGTGGAACTGTATCATAATTGCCACATATATGGAAACAATATATGATTTAGTATAACGAATCGATACCTAATTCTATGTATTACACCTTCAATACATTAAGGAATAAATAGATACAATAATTATGTTCTCATATATAGTAACAAAGATAAGGACCAACGGGCCCATTCTGGTGTTAGTTATATTCTGCATCATCGATTTGAACGGAACATACATAATATAAAATACCGAAGTGATAGATTACACAATATCTTTCAAATTCGGTAATAATTTAATGCGACAAAGGTAGAATTATGAAACGGAGTGGATCAGGGTAAGTCCGGCGAATCGGAGCGGAACGAATCGGAGCGAATAGGAGTGGAGCGAATTGGACCTGGCAGAATCGGAGCTGACAGATCAAAGCAAAACGGATCGAAGCGAAACGGCCGCCCGATCCGTTACGCTCTGTTCCGGATTGTGTTTTTGTGGTGGACTGCCTATTCCAATTCGGTATTGAA
>JANSTX010038874.1:0-13627 GCA_027564355.1 Penthetria funebris | reverse complement strand
AATTTTATGCCTCTTCACTTTTTGTTAATGGTTATATGGATTACTTGGTTAATTCAGCAGCTGTCAGTGGATAACCTGTGGACTGATTTGTGATTGAAATTGTGGTTGAAACTTATATCATTCTAGTTCATTTCGCCCATACTTTTTTCAAATTATTGTTGCAGTGAACCTTTACAGAAACGTTACTCCTACAAGTTATAATAAGCGATTTATTAATCCCATCAAAAGATCGTGATAATAATATCTAAGTGATTCTAAGATGATTTTTTAAATATACGTGAATTTATGCAAATGTTATATATTTTATCTGACTCTGATTGTAAAATTAAATATTGATTTTTGCTTTGTTGTTGAGTAATACACCAAACGTACTACTATTGTCCATAAAACAAGCAGGTTACAAATATAAATCAGACCTTTGTTCGTTGTTCTTATACCGAATTTTGCTTAACAGTGTCGAATTTGTTAATTCATGCCTGGTTGAAATATTCTCGGTTACAGGTTGCTTATGCTTGCATTTATGTTAGTTCCTAGTTGCCACTTACACACTGATGAATTTAACTTAATATTAGTAAATAAAATTTTTGTTATCATTTAGTATCATATGGTGTATGTCTTTGCTTATAACAAATATGTTCTTCTTAATTTCATAATTTTCTTCTGCATTAGAATCATCAAAACAGTAAATAAAAATTTTATCTATTGTATTTTTACTGTAATTTCCGTTAAATATTATTACTATTTCTAATATAATATATGCAACAGGAACATGAATCTATACAACTTGGTGTTTACGTGGTTCTACATGTTTCAGACAACTGTAATAAAAATTCATAAATTTATTTGCAGTAATTATGTTGAATATATCATTATTGATTCTAGATTTAATTTTTGATTGCAATGGAACAAAGAAAGATGTTGAAAGAAGTGAACAATTCAATGCTAAACAGAACATCAAAGCAAGATTTTGACATTTGAATGAGTATTGTCAGAACTCTGCTTTGATGTTTTTTTTAGTATCTAAACACAATTTCTATGATACATAAACCAATACAATTATTCTAAACCTAAACATGCATTTTAAATATGAAAAATATGTACTACTTTTATAGGTTACTGCTTTCTTTAAATTTCCAACATGTGATGTTTATTTTGAGTAGGGAGTATGTTCGTCAATTTATGATTTCCTGACACAAAGGTGAGAATCCTTTTTGTATGTTGTGTATAGTATTCAAACACAGATAAATTTCAATCAATTTACACGATATTCCATAACTTTTTATAGTATTGTTTACATTTAACATACGACAATTAATACTATCGAATATCTGATTAAATTCGACAATTAAACATTTACAATTGTGTTTGCCATTTAATCAGCTATTCAATAATGGCAAGAAATTTAAAAACAGCAAAATTCAGACAATAGAATTAGGAATTCATAAATTGACGAACATACTCCCTATATCAAATGAACATAAGTCTCACTGGCGGGAAATTATAAACAGCACATGTTGTCATGTTGGTATAATATTGCAAGATCTCAATCGAATGATTAAAACTGTGCTAAGTTTTATTTTTTTTATTACTTTATTGTTCAATTTTTGAACTTATCTTATGAGGATGTTCATCAATTAAATTACCAATTAAATGAAAGACAGATTAATTTTGTTAATCGTACTTTCGATTGCTCCATTTAAGTAAAAAATTTGTTATGAAAAAATGCTGTTTTCTATTATTTATTTTTTTTTATTTGTTTATTTGTTGTTTGTTATTCGATCTTGTTTTCACTATTAGTATTTTATTTTATTTTTTTATTTTATTTTTACATATCAATGCAATTAAATGATATTGCAAAATCAAAAACAAAAATGAAATAAATCATTATTTTTCTTTTAAAAAAGATAAACATATGAAATGATGAAATAATAAAGACTGTAGTATTTAAGTATAGTCAAGTAAGTAAGTCAGTTAACTTTCTTATTAAGTATACTTTATTAAAAACATGTTTTTTGTATTTAATTAAAACAAATAATGATTATAATAAATTGTAAATCAATTGGTAATATTTTTTATACACAAATAAAAGGAACAAGTGACTTAAGAATATGCAAAACAATTCAATTCGATATACCCTCAACAATATGGTCATACAATTCTCGGACATTGAGAAAGCCCAATACTTCACTCATTATCATTGTTAGTGTCTGCAAATGGAATTAAAGTATATATACATAACAATATATAACTTATACATTAAATGCATTGTCGTAAGTCATAATACAAAATTCGCTTCAAATTTGACGCCCACCCCTATCTCCAAACTTATCTTCACTAATTCGTACTCTTTAGCAAGTATCTGAGAGAAAATGCATTATACCATCAGTTCCTTTACTGTACATTCTGATTCTAACATAGCTGTTCGAAAACTGCAATAGTGTAATTCTGGCAGATTTTAGTACAGTTTTTTTAGTGTCAACATATTTGCATTTATTATTAAATTATTGATTATTACTGTTATTATTCGATATAAATTTAATTAAAAATGTGCACTTAGTAATAAAATTGGTGTATTACAATTATTACTCATACTTAAGTACAAGAAATTATTTTATTTGTATAAATTTATAACAGATTGTAGTACGGTTCTAGATTAAAAACAATAATTTATTGAACTTATTGAAACCATGCATCATTACCACAATATATAATTATTGAATATGTACAATATAACACATTTAATCAATTTCATATGCATATTATCATCAGGATAGAACATCTCTATATATATTAAATTAATTTAGATGCATTAGTTCTGGCTTAACTGTTCTAAAATCTGAACAAACTTTAATACAGATGATTCCAATGATAAGTCTATAATAAGTCCTCTGCAAAAACTACTTAAATTGGCTGCTAAATTTCAAATAATTCCTAACTGAACAATTGAATACGATGTCGATATCATATTCAAAACTAAAACGAAATTATTGTCTATTCGGTTAGAAGTCATATATGAACTTCTTAAAAATTTTACATTAAGAAAGTACTACACCTAAATAGGGTTCTAAATATCAACAAATCAAATTCCCGACCTAATGTCATTATCAAAATTTTATCTCGGCACAAATTTACAAATTTCATGATTATGTCAATATGATTCATATTTTCTGGCTATATGAAGACTTATGATTTATTTTACTGAAAAACAATGACTCTACTACAGGAGTTGAGCCATTAATAGCTGACCTCTTATAGTATTTATCGTGTTTAAAAAAAAACTGAATTTGGGAATTTTTACAGGATGCTCAAAATTTATTCAAAAAATTTCTTTTTGATGATCATGTTCTCCTGATACAGAAATTCAAAACTGTATAAAATATAAGAATGCTATTTAATGTTGTGTTACCAGTTTGTGTGGTAGTGTTTTATTTACCATTATGTGATTTGTATAAGGAAAAAATGCTGAAATATCTTAAGAACGGTAATATTCAAAACATTAAATTTAGTTCTCCCCAATTCATAACTTAAGGATTGTTACGGTTTTCTTTTGGAAATAAATTCAAAACTACTGATATAATTCCAGCTTACCATTTAGCTTTACATTTGATACACGGTACACTTTGAACATAACTTTTATTATTTCTCACACTAATTTCATTCACATGGCTTCGTTCATTTCCATCAAATTGACGACGTCGTTGAATGCCAATTTCACTATTTCCATTAAAATCTTTACAAATTGCTAATTGATTGTCAATTTGCAATAAACATCGATCAATATTTTGATTTCTTTGATTGAAATAATTCCAATGATTATTATTGATTTTAAAATATTTTTTATTGATCACATAAATCTGTTGATTGCGATAGGAAAATTTTTTCGAATTTATTTCCGATTGAATATGTTGATGTTTCCTATGGCGAAATTCAATTGAGAAAATTATTCGAATTTTGATGTGTCGTCTATGCCGTCGATGTATGTTATCATTTTTATTTGTTGATCGATGAATTTTTTTTTCTCGTTGTTTACTTAACCGTTTAGCCCGTTTTAGTTCCATTCGTTCTAAGCGTTTTAAATTTTTCATTTCGTTTTTCATAAATTGTGGTTCCCAACCAATTGCATTGACAACATCAAAACGATTTTTCTGTTGTTGACGCCATGGCACAAGTTCGAAGTAGCAAAATTTTTTGCCCATATTCCAAGGATGAAAATTTGTTTCATTTTCAGAATAACGCATTATCCAATCACCGTGTGCAACAAGATTGCTACCAACTAATTTTGGTAGTACTTCCCAATTTTGATTATAATTTGTTTTCAATGCCGTATTTCTTGTACTCGCTGGTTTTGACTGATTTTCATATCTTCTCAATGTTTTAAAATGAATACTATTTTGATTTACTACTTCGGCTATTATTGGATTGTAACAGTTTGATGGATTTTCTGATAATGAATTTGATAATGATGATCTTTGATTTTTTATATTTTCATTAGAATTTTTTCTTGATTTTTTAAATAATTTATCAAAAATACAACACATTGAATATCCTAAGCATTCCATGTTTTTGTAAAATACATTTTTTAGACCAAAAAAAAAAAGGAGAAAAGAGAACAAAAAAAAAACAAATTTACATCCTTTTCATCCTTTTATTTAAGTTTTCACTGACTCAATTTTCATAAAAATTCTAAAAAGTTAAAAAAAAATCCCTTAGAATAAAATTCACTAATAGAATTATGTAATTTTCGAGATTTTTACAAATTTTCATTCTTCAAAACATCATATTTGTCCATTATTTCAGAGAACTTTACAAATTTCATTAAATCATGAGAATTTGTTATTTTTTATTTTAAAAAAAAAAAGCACTTCACTTCCGACCGGCACTTATATGATTCAATTATATTTTATTACTGATGAAGAGTCATTGGATCAGAAATGTAATGGCTAGCAAAAATAAAAAACCTTACTGAATTAATTGCATTGTATTTGTATAGTCAATTTTTATGGTTTGTTGACGATGTTTCCATAAATTAAATGTACATACAGGTGAATTCAATTCGTTTTCAATTTTTCAGTGTCTATGCATTATGTTGATATTCAGCATTATCTTTGTTTTGTAAACAAATTACTGATCCAATTGGAAAATAATCATAATTTTTCTTTGAAGATATAGAGAATTATTTTGTATGTCCTTACAGGGTAAATTAGTAGATGACTTGATTAGTGTAACCGAAAGAAGTCGACCTCAAGTAGTGTGTAATTCTAGAACAACAGCAAATACAATTAGAAACATCACTACTATTTTGTCATTTGATCTATAGTAAGTAAAAAAATGCATTATACTAGTTTGCTAGGACGACTGTCTGCAGTACCAGACAGTTGGTATACCATTGTTATGCAATTGTCTACCATTTTTAGAGCTCTAATAAAGTGTGTATTGAATGATTACATTTTATAATTAAAAGAAGCTCATGTGAGCCTAATATATTTATGTGACTAAATAAAAACGTATACCGACATCCTTCTTAAATCAAACATTCTTGGGAAATCTTGTACAAACTCACACAGGGCTATTGAATAAATATGCGGTGATAGAATTTGAGTACGCATATTTCGTGCTTGGAAATCGAATATAAAATTTATGATTATGATGATGCTCTACATTCAATGAAGTGTTCCAAATATTGCCGGATTAAGGACAAGTAACATAACACAATTAATACGTCGATTTCCGATTTTGTAACTAAATGTTACTAGAAATAGGAAAGTAAAAAAAAAGTTACATACACTTATGGGATTTCTTCTCGTACTATCCATTTGGAATGGTACTTGAAGGAGTACTTCAATTTTTCTCACCTTCGAACTATCGCTCAGAAATGAGTTTATATGGAAGGTACTTGCCCTAGTACTCCAATTTTCCTCATCTTGGAACTGAGGCTTACAAATCAATTTCAATTATAAGCACTTCTGTTTAATAACTTTTTTTCTACGATATTTATTTTTTGGCGTTACATGAACTGAATCAAATATAATAGACCCTTGGAACTTTGTTCCCTGGGCCTAGTAAAGAGTATTTGTCGTTTAGCAAGCAATCTAACCGAAGTCTGCTTTATACCAAAGTACAGAAAGAATATTTTGCTGATCTTAAATAATAGTCAGCAAACAGAAAAATATACTAAGCAAATTATTGAATTGCCAAATTGGTCCAAAATTTAAATTATCCACATTCCGGTTGACCAAAACTCGGCAACAAGATGTTTTTAGATAATCTAATCTAAAGCCAAGATTAATTAAAATCCGCAATACATCGCCTAAACGGTGGTATGGTAGCGGGTGCCAATAACAAATCACTCTAAATGTTCTGAAATCGGATGCCATTGCATTAATCCAGGTGATAAATAATACTGTGTATACTTAATGTTTGACCTCTTTCTATTGTTGAAAATCAGATTTAAGTTGTCAAAATTCAGTCAATTTTTGACGTATCTAAATAATCCACATACAATAAATCAAAAATACCTCGAACAGTATATGTTAGCTATAATTTTTGGGAAATTTATGTACTTAAATAAAGTGTTCTACAAGTAGGTCTTAGATTCACTTAGTGAATTTCCGTTACCTACAATTAATACTGCCAATTTTTGGACTCTATCATTCTCATCCCATTATTAGTTTTTTACATTTTGTTTCATTTGAATTGAAGGAAAATAAATTACTATACATGAAATTATAGTGATCCGATGATACAATGTATCTTTAGATGTTTATCACAGGGTGAATTCGCTATTTGGTGAGTTAGCCACACGAGTCATCTTCTTTGTTTCTCGTCTAAATAAAACTTGTTGATCTCTACGAGTATTATGCAAATGAAAAGTGTACGTACTTTTCATTTGCATAATACTCGTGTTTTGTATATTTTTATATGAATTTGATGTTAAAACAATATGATACTGTGTCAAATTGATTAATTTTTTTTTAAAGATTAACCATCAAGGTTTTAAATTCATTGGACTGTCAAGGTGAAATGAGGATAAATTTAAAATTTATTTTCGTTGATATTAGTGGAATATGATTTTTAGACTATAGTTTGGTCATTAAATTTATGTGTTGTAGAAGAAAATAATAGTATAATCAACAAGAACATTGAATATTCTTGTAATTTGAAGCAACATTCAACTACATCGAGCCAAATGCAAAACACCACGATCCTAAATAAACCTCATCGAGACAAATTTAATTCTTTTAAAACTGAACCATGTTAGTCATTATTATAATCAGTTTTACATTCTAAACGTTCAACACTATAAAGCTTTTACTTTTAAAATATCCTTATTGATCGATATCATCATGTTACGAGACTTTTGCGTCACATTTAAAATCTATTGGTGTTTTATATACCAAACTAAGAAATAGAATGTGAAACTACGTTACTTGATCTGATACCCTGGTATTAGGGTAATTATTTGAGACCTTCCAAAGTATGGTAACCAAATTTAGGTTTGTTTTTTTTTTTTATCTCTGCATACATTTTAAAATTTAAATCAAATGTTTAATGTTACTATAAAGTGTATGTAAACAAAAGTACATAATAATCGAAAGTAGTTTTTAAGTACCATAGATTTTCTTTTCATATACGTACGCCAACATATGCTGCTATTATGGCGTGTTAGATTTACAAGAAATGCAACATATTTTTTGAATGTTAAGGTTATACCAATAAAAATAAATGGTAACTTAGCGGTGATTCTTCTGCTGCTGCAGGTATATGAGATCGATGAACGATCGTGATCGTCTTAGGTATAAGACTGTAATTTATGACTATTATTTTACTTTATAACACTTTAACATACATAAAATAATTACAAAAGAGAGGTCAATGGTTGTTCAATAGATTCATTTTAAAATTTTAATAAACTTTGATAAATGATTTTTATACAGCACAGCATATATTAAATAATTTTTTTTTCCTGATGTTATTATAAGTTCATATGAATGGAGACAGTTATGTGTTTAACTCAATTAATAAAATTCCATTGTCAGTTTCAATTAATATGAATACTCGTACATGGCATTCTGTGTCACGTAAAATTGGAAACGCAAAGTAATCGACAAAAAATTAGAACTTAAGTTCTTGTTCGATGAAATATAACTTTTAAGGAAATACTCAATGTGAGTTTAAATTTGTCAAACAAATTGTGCTGATCTTGTGATCTAAATTTTAGAAGAACACTTTGACAGCCATTATAATTGGACAGACAATCATGCATTTAACTTCAATAATAACATTTAATTGCCGGTATATGTATACATATAGAATTCTGTGTCAATTGACATTTGTAGAAGTCAATGAAATTGACCTATTATTGACTTAAATGTTTTAGTTCGACAATATTTTTTAGAATTATTTAATCAAATTGCTTTGGAAATGCTAACCTAGTATTAAAACTTATACCACTACAATTGGCGTAGTCGGTATGGTGTATTTATGTATTTTCCAAATTTTGAATGATCGTTTCGATTATCAATTATTTTGAAATGTATTTTTCAATTAACTTTTTCTCACACAAAAAATCTTTAGCAACTTACATGTGCATGTATTAAGACTCGTGTCCACTATAGATTTTTTTTCGTAGAGGTAGAGAAAACTTACTCGTAATTACGCGTAGAGAAGTGTATACTAATAATTTATTCAGCGCTGTTCAGAACTCTTCACTAAAACTATTGGCGATGAAATCACGTCAAAAACTGAGATTTACGATGAGCAAAACAGAAATGAAAATCTTACGTACTATCACCGGTCATTCAGTCAGAGATTGAATCAGTCAGCGTCAATAAAATAGCGGTAACATCCTTTGTGTTTTCCGTCAAGATCGCGTACTATTTATTCTGACGTTATAGTTATTAATGAGTACCCATAAAGGCTAACAGTTTCGCAAGATATTATCTGCTTTTATAACTGACCAGAGAAATATGATTTAATATTGGATCACTATTTTCCGATACATTTAATAGCCGATATGAATAATAAAGTAAAGAATGGATTCTTGCTGATGATTAGGGTTCTCGCGCATATTGTTGACCACAACATTAAACCAAAAAATACATAACCACCATTTATTCGTCAATACTTTAGTTTCTTTAATTTAATATGCATGCAGAGTGAGATACGCGAATAGTGAATGAATAATCAGATTTAGATAATTATCAAGAGACGGATTAGACTGAAAAAGATGTCGATGCATGCACACAAAGACGAGGCAGTTATTCGTAATGCTAAGTGCGTATATTTAAGTCAAATTGATTATCGATATGTATGACGTACGAGATTTGGAAAGTCACAAATATCATCATGACACAAATCCAAGTTTCCATCAATAGGCTGGTTTAGGGTGGATTCGTAAATCTTTCGTAGTCGTGTATACATAACTCTTTTGTTGACGTCTTATTCGAATATGTATTATCTTAGTGAATATTAATAGTATATAAAACATTATATAGCTATATATAAATTTTAGACTAAATAAAATAAGTAATAAATTTGTTAGCATTTCAATTACAATACTAAATCAAATACTATAATTTTATCAGTATAATACAGGAACAATAACCCATTCACTTCAGTGATCATGACTATAAGGTCTAAATCATTGGATGAAATATGATGCGGAACGTTCAATTTTATGCAGGCATATATGGTAACAAATTATATATGCTGAATATATGGGTCTTCGTGCATATATTACCCAAACTTTAAATTAAAAAAACAACAAAAAAAAAAAACAACAAAAAAATGATAATTTTCTACATCCGTGCCTCTTCTATACAGCAATATTTCTGTGAAATTCATTTCATTATTTCACCAATAATTTTCCATATTCAAATCATTGACCGTACTATGGATATAATGAAAATTTGTACCAAACCTGTTGCACACCCACATTTGTAATATGAGATCGAATTACTGGAAATGTTTCCTCATTTTGAATGTGACCTCTGTTGGGATGCTAATTTAATAGGAACACACACTTAATTGTTTTGTTGAAAACATTATGTTACTTATAAGAACTATGTGAAAATAGAAAACGTCGTCAATTTGAGATAACATTTTTGCGGTAATTTCATAAGAAAATCAAACCTGATTTTTACCAATGCATAATTAATATTTTCTCTGCACCAGGCGTTTGCTATATACAGAATGAAAGTACAACTTTCAATATTAACCTTCACATGGTATATGATAAATGACGACAAACCAAAAAATAAATCAACAGAAAAGTCATTTTATTGATTAATCTTTAAAACAAATGTCATAATAAATCTTACATGACATTGAATTCAAAAAAAACAACAATCTTTGAATTCAAATAAAACAATAAAACTTCCTAGTCCTAACGACTAATGCAATAATCCGCATTTCACGTAATTAAACTATCACAGATGAAGTCTGATCATAAAACACATGATACATTAAACGATATTGCCGCAGTCATCAGCCCTACCATTAAATGAGACTATCAAGAGGTTTTCAATAGAACAGCTTACATTATGAACGGCGAACAAGACATTTTAATAAGTACAATAATTTGGTTATATTTTACTGTACAGATCATTCTATCTTTACGTCATTTTTAGATCCGACCAAATATCCAAATATAATTAAGTTCTTAGTTAAAAAAAACTCTCAGGATGTTTTGTTAAACGTCAAATTGTTTAATTATTCTATTGTATACTGTACTGTAGTGTACAAATTTATTACAAAATCAATTAATTCATTTGATCAAATGAGTTCACCATTAACCATACTCGTGGTTAGGCACCTATTTAGGAATTAGCATAAATTTCTGCTAAAACTATTCAATTAGATGTAAAAACGAAAACAATTTGGAAACAGGAATGTTGGAACCATTTTTGAACTGACGAAGTTAGAGCAAGATCAAGAGGTACTGATTATATAATCATATAAGCAGCAACGAAAATCAGAGACTTGACAATTGGAAACCATGAAATGGTAGCATAATTTATGGTAATACTCAAGAATTTGGGAAAACTATTAAACAATTGTTCAAATTTACCTATACGTACGGAAGAAGCATCTATGGATGACAAAGATGCATTTTATATTCAACTATCACAATAACTTTGAAAACCAGATATTATTTAGGTTATTCGTAATTAGTATAGTTGACAAATATAATCAAATTCAGGCTAAAATTACTAAACGTAGTGGTATCGCTCGAAAAGAGAACACTACAATAAGGCAGCAATTTGCAGATTATTGGGCATCTTTACTAATGTTCCTAGACAAGATTGAAAAATACTTGTAAATGCATAGAAAATCTTCTTGGTTGCATCAATAGTCATAGAAAGAAATTCATCGAAATATTATGTGACTGGTGTATCATTAAACACAAATTTTACGAAATTTCGAATTGTATAATTTTTAAATCAAAGGGGAGTGGCTACCCTTTAATGTTAAAAACATAAAATAATTTTTTGTGAATATTTGAAGCTTATAGGTAGTAAAATTTTGGAAATCCAGAAAGACGGTCCCACAGACGAAATCAAATTTTAATCATTTACTACTGCCCATATCATTGCGAAGTGATCTGAGCATGACCCCGAATGACTTTGGCGTCGGTAACATATCACCAGAAATGTTAAAAATGGGCTTGTATGGCATTGCATCAGTATTGGATCCCTTATTAATAAAGTGTGGTTGTCTGGAGATATTCCAAGAAGGAATGATAATTATGTTGCTAAAAAAGGGTAACTTGAGTATTTGCAAGAACTTGAGTATTTGGAATCACCTTGCTGAACACGATAAACAAAGTTATAACTATTATTGTAGACGACAGAATAGTTTTGAAACCGGGTATTCGAAAGGAACAGGTAGGTTTTAGACCTAATAAACCTTGCACTGACAATATCAACACAATATAGATTATTGTTGAGCTGTCGATTGACAAACGCCATTATATATGTTATTTGTGGACTTTAAACAGGCAAATGATAGTATTAATCGTGGTACGATGTGGACGATTCTAGAAACTTATGGAATACCGTCGAAAAAAATGATATGATCCGCAATCCATATAGTGATTCACAATGTAAAGTTGCGGTGAAGTAATAGATGAAGGAGAGAACTTTCAATATTTGGAAAGTTTTTTGATAATCGATGGTGGTGCAGATGTAAGGTTCCGTATACCAAAAGCTCGGCAAATTCAAATTTTGTCACAAATTCAAATTTTCGTCAATGTGACACAGATTACTGAGATCTAAGGCATTGCCGAGTGGTGACGAATGGAGTGACCGGCTATCATCGTGGTAACTCAACCAATCTTTACCTTTACGCGATGTCACCAGTAACTCGATTACGGTAATGGCGTGTGGATGCTAAAACATTGATTCAATAACAAACTAACTTGCTGTGGAGTTATGCACCACTCTATTGAAATATTCAAATGTATAACTGGATAATTATGATTGATACTATATTTTCCAGTTGGCAAATTTCAATTATAGTTATTTGAGTATACGTTTGATATTACATGCATATTTGAAACGACAAATTTACATCGTAATACCGTCCTATGCGTCGCGTTCTCGAAGCATAAATGCATAAATGAAGGCCTATCCGAAATCAATTAAACTGTACAACAACAACAATAATCTATACATTTTCATTCCGGACACAGCATTTGTTACTTTCACATTTTTCTTTGCCAAATGTCAAAACTGAATTGAATGTCACAAACCCTGCATCGGTGTGGTATTTGTAAAACTGTACAGTTATACAATTCAGTTCAGATGCAGTGCAGTTGTTGTCAATTTCATTGCTAACAATTTGTGGCGAATTGTACATTTCGGACAGGTCGCTAATTTCAGTTGAATTCAATATTTGCATCATCAATTTGAAATATTGAATCATCTTCTTAATAATATTCTAATTTTTGTTTTGTCAACACTGCAATAATATATGAACGTATAATGCAATTGAATTATAGTAAACTATAAGTGGTTATTATTAGATCCATAAATATAATGATTGCATTATTTCGGACAAAAGGTCCACTTAAATTAATGTGTATAATAATTTAATAGACAATATCTTAAATTCTAGATAACCTTAAATTGTATGAAAGTGCTTCATGAAACTAGGTCAATTTATAGGTAAGTTTATCAAACCGCAGTTATAATTACAGGTTTTTTTTTTAATAGTTTTACATAAGCCTATTTTATTGATCATATTATTAATAATTTATATTATTAATTATTAATTATGTAAATTGTCTCTAACTTGTAAAGATTTTTTTTAGTAAATCAATAATTAATTTTAGATTGATACAACTTGAGGTTACTGAACTTCTACGATATGGCAAATGATCGTGGCAAAAAATATAGGTTTTATTTGTGTACATAATGAGTAAAAATCTTAGGTAGATGTGACTATGCACACAGTAATCTACGAAATAATTCAAATATTTAACATCAATGTCGTAGTGCTTCCATCTTTAAAAACAACTGTTCTAATAATTTGTTTCGTCCTTTCGTAACTGTCGCGGACCACCCTGTAGATAACGGTGCGGTACATTCGAGAACGTTGACAGACTACCAACTTGGACATTACAAAA
>JANSTX010038863.1:0-13067 GCA_027564355.1 Penthetria funebris | reverse complement strand
TCCGCAACCTGTGGACGCGTCCAGTTGCAATCAACTTTGCAAATGGTCTGCTGTCAGTGCAGACCATTTTCTGGAAATGTCCTTCCTATTGGTGAAAATACAGATATAAATACTGGTAAACAATCTTTTCTTGTGTGACGATTCACTTTAAGTTTCTTAATTTCCTTTCATTTAATTTTTTTTTTTGTCACTTCTTTTATATTTTTAATATATTCGTTCCATTCGAAATGCTTATTATCCTTGATATTATCCTGAAATATTGTTTCATGTGTGTGGTATTTTGATTTTTTAAGATGCATAAAGTGAAATAGGATTCTAAGAAAAAATATTGATGTAATATTTATTTTTGCAACAATTGAAGACGTTAAATATAGCCATTATTAAATTCGACAATGTTATTGTAAGTACCATCATTATGAGCACCATCCCCAATTTTACGGGTCTTACTGTATTTGATATGGTGAATTATATGGTTTTAAAAATAAAATAATAGTTACGATATTTAGTCAATGACAATAAATAATATATATGAGCAAATGTATCTTCTATAATTATCATCATCTTGAACTATATACACGTGTATAGGACAATTAAAACAACTTTAAATTATGATTACCGAATATAGAAAATGTAGAAACATCTATAGTCGCATTCGGTTCTACATTTGGAAAAACCAAGTAGCATTGTGTATCAATATAGTTACCCGATACCTTGGACACATATTTGACAAGTAGTAAACAAAAGTGACATATACTTAGAACCCAAACATATGCCAAGAATTGTCAAAAATTGTTAAATAATTTTCCTGAACATCCATCAGGAATGATTAAATAGTTTTTAAATAGAAGTGACATAAAAAGTTTGCTGAAAAAAAAATGGAATCCTTTACTAAGAGATCATCAGAGTATATATGAGAAAATTGTAGAATTCATTAAATTCTGGAACTGAATCATCAAACATTTTAAAATCATACGATTATTTGTTTTGGTGTATTTAATTCATAATATTTCGAAGGTGCCAATTATTCAAAAAGTATTCAAATTGGATTTAGACCAAAAATTTTAAATCGACTTTCCAACCAATACCAAATAATAGTTATTTCCAAAATGATTGTCCGTATTTTTGTTGATTATATTTTACCACACACACAGCACAAATGAAGTTCAAAATTGTCTTATGTTTTGTGAGAAATAGATCTATAGGTAGTGCTTTTAAGTTGTTATTTTGTCTCGAACTATATACGAAATAAGTCCAGTGTGTCATTTGTTATAGATTTAGGATGTATCAGTGACATGATCGTAATCTCGACCTTTACTACACGCACGATCATAGGGTAGTCACGAATAACTCTCATTGTTTACGATCTATGATTACTTCACTCCATCCGCATTTCACTAATTTAGTGCTCAACATGCCAGCATGACATTAGTTTATATTCCAGAGATTAATTATTTTGGAAAAGTAATCTTGTTGTGAATGTGAACAAAAAATTTTAATTTATGAAATCCAATTCGTAAAAATTGCCATTTGAGTAACATTAGATTCAATTGGTATCTTTTATTTTGTAATTGACATAATTTCCTGTATCTATAATTGATATAATAAAGGCTTCTATCAATTGTACTTTTTAAATTATCTTGCAGAATATGATGTAAATTTTAATTTTTTCATTTGATATTACATCGATCGTTCCAAGTGGACCATTAATTATTGTAATTTCTCTAGAGCTGATTACACCATCATTTATAACTCACATACACGTGTGTCTGATTCAGTTGCAGTCAACATTATTTATCATATAAAAATTTGAATATGATCGCGATCCATCCATCAATGCTTTATAAACCTTATTATTCAATTATGATCGTGTTTTACAACAAAAATAGCTATAAGTAAAACATAGAATCTGAATCGCAGCATTCCTTAAACATTTTATTTTGTTTATTTACACTTTTTCAAATAAAACAATTATCGTTTTTCTTAATCAAACACGCGTATCCAAAAGAAATAGATATAAATAGGAAAAACCAATCTATTAGAAATGATCAAAATCAAATTAAAAATTCGATGCCAAATCTATCTTTTCTAAACATCCGGCATTAAATTTATTTTATAGTT
This sequence comes from Penthetria funebris, assembly GCA_027564355.1. NCBI lineage: Eukaryota > Metazoa > Arthropoda > Insecta > Diptera > Pleciidae > Penthetria > Penthetria funebris. Next base: position 10,949 of record JANSTX010038863.1, on the reverse strand, counting down.
TCAAGTTTTGTGTATAATAATTTTTTTTCCCATTGCCAGAGATAGTCCCATCATTGATTGTTTTTTTTTTTTTTTTTGTGGGATGTCTAATTAATAAAATTATAGATTTTTTATTTTTTTTTTTCTGTAACGTACAAAGTATAATTTTACACTCTATTCCTATATAGTCATACTTTAGTTACGGTAAAGAAATCAAAGGCATTTTGTCATGAATTTCATTCAGTTCATTATACATTTACCCGCATCCAATCAATTGTAAACAGTAGTGTGTATGGAGTAGTAGATAAATATATAAAATAAAACTCATATTGGCCCCATGAAATACAAAGAATAATGGGCGAACAAAAAAAAGTTGTAATTGAATGAGATTGTTTATCTCATGATTAAACTTACCGAAACGATGTTTTTTTTTTGTTTATCTTTGATAGACCAAGGTCTATATTATTTTCAAGACGACGGGATGTATGACTGTATTTACACAAGACATATTGTACAGATTTCAGAACGAAAATATGATAAAAGTTGCAAGTGCGATCATTGGGTATAACATGATATAGCGACCATACGACGAAAAGTTTTAATTTGCTTTCGAACAAACCACTACACTAAACAGTAAAAATCGTATATGCTCAAATGCTGAACGAAATTGTCTCATGTTGAAAAACAATAGATCATTTTACCGTTTTGTCAATTTTAGATCTATCCAAAGATCCGATGATCCGAACTAATAAGAATAATTGAACAGATTCTTGAGATGATATTATGACGTTATTAATTGTCAAAATCTTCAGGATGTCATGTTCATTTAACAAAAAATCATTATCAAACACCTCATTCAATTAGCAAAAAATAAAAAATGATTAAACTTCAATTGGTAAAATAATCCACAAATAATTTTATCAGATCTATCCAAAGATCCAACAAAAAAAAAAACAATGAACATATTCTTGAGGTAAAATTAATAAAATAGTCAGTAGATCATTTTATCGATTCGTCATTTTTAGATACATCTAAAAACTCGTTGTCAAAGATATGATGAAGATTAGAAGAAAAGAAACTAACACAGAACATAATAACATCTACGGGCAGCTAGATAAAATATCGATAAATAAGAAATACCATTACTGACGAAAACAAGAAAAGAACTAATGAATTTGTATTCATTCGTTTAGCTCAATTTTGTGATAAAATTAAACCTAAGTATGTTCAGTCATTAAATTTGAAGAGTCAAAGTAGGTATTATTGAAGTTATTAGATTGACCTCATAAAGAAAATAAATGCTTTAACCTTGCATTGGATACTGATTATGGTTTTGATGGGTATCCACACATTATATGTCTTTTTTCATTGCAGAGTATCAAAATAGGATTTTCAAGTACCTAATATTGTATAACAATTTTAATAAGTGTCTTACCAATATTCTACTATTACCAATATTCTACTATGACGTATACGAGTATGACATTACGAAAATAGAAATTGAAATGATTTGTTACAATTCTATACTCCTATTGGATGATTAGAATTTGTTCAGTCTATAGGCGACCTGGATCGACTGTAGACATATTAAGCTTCGTTTTTTTGTTTGGAATGGATGCTCATATTCCAAACATGGATAAATCGGTAAATGGGATTCAAAATTTTGATTCGATGAAAAACGTATGGACAATTTCATTACGTTATAAAAATTGAATCCAATAAAATAATTTGAAACGCAAAACGTAATCGAACAAGCCAAGCCAACTAATTTATATGGGTCCAATGCTCTGTATTTGGTATGAAATCAGTAGTTATTATGAACTGTTCCGACCAACAAAAGAAATCAAAGAATGGTTCGCTACCGAATACAATCGATGCATCTGAGTAGAGCATTTAAGCGGTCACAATCCCAGTAGAAACACAATAATTGTGTTTTCAGTATGACAGTACTTGATCACAAATTGCAAGTTCAGTCAAAACATACTTAGAAATGCTGAAATGTGATGTCCTACATACTCTACCCACCGTATTCACCAGACATTGCACATTCCGATTACCACTTTTCTCGATCGATGACCAATGAACTGACTGAGAAGCACACGGTTTTTTAACGTGGCATTCATATGCTTCCTGAAAGTTGGGAAAAAAGTTGAGGTTAGCGATGGATAATATTTTGAATAAAATACATTGTACCAATTTTTCACAATAAAGTCTCAGTTTTAGCACAAAAAAATTTCGGTTTTCTATACAAATTACATAGACGATTGCTATGCTGAGATTTCTTGTATTATCCTAAATCGGATGTCGCACTTACATTCTTCCACTTAGTGGATTGAAGCGGTAAATGTTTATATCATTAAAGGTTGCATTTATTATTTGTAGTAGGGAATCTTGTTTTTGGATTCAGCCTGCTAGTTGTCTTCTTGAATACTAGTTTTCTTCCTGAGTACGAAAGTTTTAATTGAACTTTAAGTTTTTAAGCACATACATTTATGAGAATTAAAAATAAGCAGTAAATTGTTTCGCATAGCGGATTCTAATCAAAATGGTTAAAAATATATTTCAAAATGTTGTATTGTTAGAAATGAGCTTTTTCCGCACAACAAAACATCGGATGTTGGTGAATGTATTTTTTATCAAAATGGCGGATGTTTATATTAAAAATGGCAGATGTTTGTATTCAAAATGGCGATATAATTGAATATAATTTTAAACTTTTATGAGATTGGAAAAAAAGGATATTAAATTTAACTAATCATGACATATTTTCACGTGAATTTTTAATTGTGAATAATTTTGATAAATGTTATTTTATGATATTTTTTGTTGCCGTCAGTGAACGAAATAAATAGTCGATAAATCTATCAAATAATTAAATTGAACAATTAAATATTTCAATAAAATAGTTTAGGGGCAAATCGCAATACTTTTTTTTATTAACATCGACATAAATTAGTCTGATTGAGACTTGTTTAAAAAAAAACAATGCAGTCGTGTTAATAAATGCCTTTTTCATCATTCAAAATGTATATTCATGTTTTCTCGTCAGCACGGTAGTTATATAAGAAGAAGCTATTTGATTATTCCGCTATGGATCTAACCGTAGCGATTAATTCAGATATTATTTTAAATATTATGTAATGTCAGATTTAAGATCTCTCTAAGTACAAATAAACAAAAAATAAGAAAATCAACATTACTTTGTAAATTGCTGGATTACGACTAAAAGTGTGTTACATAAAAGTATTTTAAGTCTAAAAAGGTGAAGACAAACTTTTTGTATTGTTGTCGAGTTTCGCCGTAGCAAACGTTTTACATAAACATATGGGAAATTAATAAAGAAGATGATGATGATGATGATTTGTTACGGCTTGTCGGTTTCTTTAATTATTTGGAAAACATAGAAATTCAATTTATGTGTTGTTATTAGAAACCAGATCGAATAAATAAAATGATTAAATAAGCAAAAAATGATAAATGATGTCGGTGGGATTTGCCTTTCATTCATTTAAAAAAAAAAAAATTGTTTTTTTTGTCTTTTTTTTGTCGATTTTTGGTGTTCTCGTTTCCATAAATTACATATTTTATTTATTTAAATTTCAGATTTTGTTTTTAAAGTTGTTTTCAATCAAATGAAAAAGGGTTGAATTATGAAGAGTAATAAACTATGACAAAAAAAAAATTAAAATAAATAAATAAAGCAAATTTTAAATGTAAAATTTTAATTAGAGACATCATTTAAAATATTGTCGTATTTAATTTACTCATAAAACAAAAAAAAAAAGGAGAAGCAATGAGGATGTTTGTTTAACAAATCTTTGTTTTCACTGAGCATTTATTTACGTAAACAACGTGAAATTGTCATTTAAAATAAATTTTAATTAATGGCAAAATGGGTTGTCATGATTCATGTTATAGATACAGGGCTATTGACATCAATACTTTGGATGTCACTATAGTTTGTATTCATTAATTTTCAGCGCGTTCATTGCTTCCTAACTTCTACATATATATTGTAGTATTCTTGATGCCTTACACATAAAAATGGAACAAAGGAGAGGTACAAACTTGGTTTAGGACTATTTTTTCATCATCATAGGATGGGAGCATTGGGCATCAACCATGAACCGTCATTGCTCACGATTTATGATCAACACTTTCACGTCTTTCCACATCTTAGCGCTGTTGCAGCACCGTGTTAAAATAATCTGTTCATCGGTCTATTTGCTGCATTTATTTTTTTTTCTATTTAAATTTGTAAATGGTCTGCGATATTTTCAATGTGTTTCTTAACATTAAGATTTTATATATTTAGTCGAATTCAATACGTTTTGCAGTGTTCAGTACTATGATACTCAGAAACAGAAAACAAAAGTGCTTCACCTAAAGATGTAGAACTTCTCTGTTTTTCTTCCAACAAATTTCGCTCAGACCACGTACATCGATTTTTATAATTATTAAATTCTTGAGCCATCTATGCCTACCTCGTTGGTTTAAACATTGTTCTAATATTGCTGATTCCAAATCGTGTTCGTCATCGTATTCTCGTTCAATTCGGCTACATTCGTTGACATTTCTCTTGTAATTGAAAAATTTTGGCAATCCTTAAATAGCGAATTATTTAATATTCCAAAACTCTGTTCGCAAAAGTCGCGTCGGGTCAGAGCTTTATAAGTACCTGATATTTTATTGTCAAAATGAAGTAAGTTGTTAAAGTTAAATATACTTGACGTAGTCCTAGTCAGCTTTATGTCGTGGAATTGAACTTTTTATTGAATTTGGAGTCGCAATAAAATGTGGCACACAAAAATTCATCTACGTCCCTAAAAATGCATTTTAAAACTCCTTTCACTGAATTGGTCGCATTCAATAGTTTCGAAAGTAATTAAAAACTTAAATATTAAATATAAATGTAAAGAATTAAAGGAATGTATTATATATAAAAATTAATACTTAGTTATTGATTACACAGTATCATGGCGAGTCAGCAGCGCCATTAAATGACTGCTTTCGGTAGAGGTGGAATATATCCCTGTAAATAACCTACGAATTTACAGAATGTTTGAGTAGATTGAACATATGGTTGACGGCCAACTTCGGAAAAAGTACTAGTTATGAATACTACAACACGGCCTTGGATTGGACAGGATAAACGGCAACGACTCATGCAACGAAAAAAGGACAACGATTTAAAACTGGCATCATGGAATGTTAGAACTTGTACGTTAAGAACACTTACTAATACATTAAAAAAGACCAAACTAGATATAATAGCTATCCAAGAACCGCGGTGACCCGAAAAAAACTTAATTAAAAGAAAAGGATACACATTTTATTACAGCGGCAACGATTGTAGTAAAAGAAGAGAGTTAGGAGTTTTATAGTTTTTGGTAATGCAAGGTATTCATTAATTGATTTTAATTCCATAGATTTGACCCTCATCAATGTACATGCAACCACTGAGGAAAAAACTGATGAGGTGAAGGATGTGTTTTATGAAAAACTAATATCCACCTATAGAACTGCGCCAGGCCACGATATGAAGATTGTCTTAGGTGACTTTAATGCCAAGGTGGGCCAGGAAACAATATATCATCCAATTATAGGTAAACACAGTCTTCATGATAAAACCAATGAAAATGGACTGCGATTTATTGATTTCGTCATGTCTAACAACATGATCATTAGTAGTACATAATTCCCCCATAAAGATATTCATAAAATGACAAGGAGATCTTTAGATGGTGGAACAAATAATCAAATTGACCATATATTAATTGATTAACTCTTCAAATATAATGGATGTTCGAAGTTGTCGTGGTTTAAACATTGGCTCCGATCATTATCTAGTGAGTACGAGCAAAAATTTCGGCCATTAAAAACACGCAACATGTGAGAACAAAATGGGTGCTCGAAAGACTTGAACAAACGTCGATAAAACAATTGTACGTGAATTCAATAGAACAATGGATTATTACTGGTTTAAATGATTACCAACAGGAAACCAATTTAAATAATATGAGGGACAAGCTAAAATCATGTGTTGAGGGTGCCGCCATCAATTGTAGGCGTAACCGATATAGTCAACGGCCGTTTTTGTGCAAAAACATAGATGGACAGGTTATGAAATTATTGAAGAATACCAATATGGATTCTACACAGATCGATCTACATCTGATCAACTATTTAGTATTCGGCAGATATTGGAAAGGGAGTTCAAGGTTGATACACACCATTTGTTTGTTGATTTATTTTATGACGTCAATAGCCAAAGTTATGGAAAATTATGGATGAACTAGGTATTCCAAAAAAACTGATAAATCTGGTGGCTATGACGTTTAATAATGTTAAGTCACGTGTGCGAATCCGGGATAAATTATGTGAACATTTTGAGACCGTTAATGGGCTCCGACAAGGCGACCCTTTATCAATACCACTTTTTAATATTGCGCTGGATGATATAGACATAATGGGTCGAAATATCATGACTGTCAAGGATACCTTCACAGCGTTAAACAAGGGGGCATCGGTGCTAGGACTCAAAGTGAATGAAGACAAAACAAAGTATATGGTGACAACTAATACATCAGGAATTCGAGGTCAAACAGTTAATATTGGAGAATATAATTTTAAAATTGTAAATAACTTCGCATATTTGGGATCGTTGGTAAATGTGGAAAATGATATTGAAGAAGAAATTCGCAGCAGAATGGCAATTGGAAACAGGTGCTACTGCGGGCTAAGAAAACAATTTCAATCTAAAACATTACAACGAGAACTAAAGTGTGAGCTGTATAAAACATTAATATGTCCAATATTAACATATGGATCGAAGATATGGTGCATGACACAGAAACAGGAACAATTACTTCGGATTTTTGAACGAATGAAACTCCGTGGTATATATGGTCCCGTCAAAGAACAAAATGTTCTGAGGAGAAGATATAATTTCGAGATAGATGAATTGTACGGTGAACCAAATGTGGCCATGTATCACGAATGGATGATGAACGTATACCAAAAAAGCTGTTGAATGGTAATCCAGAAGGTAGAAGAAGAATCGGAAGATCTATGGTTAGATGCAGTAAACTATGATATGAAGATTCTTAAAATTCGGGATTGGAAGACGTTAGCTGCAGATAGGTCTGGTTGGAGAAAAGTGTTGGAGCAGGCTAAAACCGCACCTGGGTTATAACGCTACGCAGCAGCGTGTAATTTTCAATTATAACGTAAAAATTGTTAGTACCATGAGTTCCCAATTCAGCCAGACTCAGAATTTGTGTCAGATTCTCAATCACTGTCAAAGTTAGGGTTAGTGTAAAATTCAGAATTTGAGTAATATTTGCAGTAGTACTCAGAATCAGAATCATAGTCAAAGTTAGAATAATAGCAGTGTCAAAGTTGTACTCAAAATTAGAGTCAGGTTAATGAGTACTGTGTTCATTTGTGAATCATAATTATTTCAACTTTTCATTAACGGGCTTCAAAAACTAATAATGCCCATTTGCACCTAGCCCATTTGAAGTATAATTTTACAATTACTTATGTCTTCAAACACATCTGGTCTGTATTAGGAATCAGATATTATATTACAAATGTAATCTATATAGTACTTGTAAAATACCTTCTAATTTATTAACCGCCACATTCTTCTTAATCTTTTAATCGAATATTAAACAAAAATTTAATATTGTGGTTTTTAAAGCCTCAACTTTCTACTAATGTTATACACACGTATATTATTTGCCATAATTTTGTGAAATATGTTTTGGTGCTGGATGAGGAGCAAAGCCAGAAAGTTTAAATAAATAGAAGAAAGAGGAGAAGAACAAAAAAAAAAAACAATTTCAATAAGCACTTGTGAAGCGTTGTATCCGGCTATGTGAAAAGACCCCCGATAGTCCTTAAAATTATTATTATTCCTTAAATAAATGAGGGTGACCGATTTGAATGTACTTGGTGTATATAAGCGAATATGTTTTTGCTGCAAATTTCGTTTCTTTTTTCCCTTTTTTTTCTTCTTTTCTCAGTGTTTTTTGTTTTTTTTCTTTTTTTGTTCAGCATTTACTTTAATCCGACGTAATCAATCCGTTAATAAATAAATTGGTTTAAAATTTCCCTCATAGAAGACTAATATTGCAATTCGCAGTCTATATGTAGGTTGTATACGAATAGGTATACACTAGTACATGTAGTATATTCAAATTAGGTATTCAATTTCATTGTGTTCACTGAAAAATTAACTGCCTCTTTAATTTGAAGACTTATTAGAGCCTCATAAAATTATACTCGCATTTGCAATATAATACGTTCATGTCCAAATATTTAGCTATAAAAACAAAAACTATAAACCAAAGGAAAATGTCAGCTTAAGTTTTTTTTTTAAGGACAAACAAGGATATTAATATATTAAAAACATATATAAACGGTATGTAACTATAAGAACCCAACTGAGACATGGCATAATTTTATCTGAAGTGACACAAAAAAGCAGTGGGATTGCACAAGTTTTTAGTTCAGTCATCGCAATGTAGACAATATTTTGAAGTTAATGTCTATGAACTCATTGAGATTAGAATTTCTAGTAAGATAAGGGTTTGATCAACACATCGATGATTGTCGACAGTCTATCCCCATTTTCTTTATTCATTTTGGTCATTATATTTTATTATATTTTTGGAATTTTCTCCAACACAATATTTTACGTCTCAAATGACGGTAAAAGTTTCCAGCCATCTTTAAATAGTCCGATTACAGACCTGTGGCTATCAAACAATTTAGTTTTGAGATGCGGACGTCCAACTTTCTCGCCATATCTTCGAAGGTCTTCCTGTGGGCCGTGTTCCAACTGGGTGTTGTTTCATTGCAATATTTGCGATTCTATTATTATATTTTATTATATTTTTGTAATTTTCTCCGACACAATATTTTAAGTCTCAAATTACGGTAAAAGTTTCCAGCATCTTTAAACAGTCCGATTACAGACCTGTGTCTATCAAACAATTTAGTTTTGAGATGCGGACGTTCAACATTCTCGCCTTCCTGTAGGCCGTGTTCCACCTGGGTGTTGTTTCATTGCAATATTTGCGATTCTATTATTATATTTTATTATATTTTTGTAATTTTCTCCGACACAATATTTTAAGTCTCAAATTACGGTAAAAGTTTCCAGCCATCTTTAAACAGTCCGATTACAGACCTGTGTCTATCAAACAATTTAGTTTTGAGATGCGGACGTTCACATTCTCGCCTTCCTGTAGGCCGTGTTCCATCTGGGTGTTGTTTCATTGCAATATTTGCGATTCTATTATCTGGTATTCTTTCAACATGTTCTATCCAGTAACGCTTTCTGGTTCCTGTTCATCTTACTATGTCTTGAACTTCTGCAGCAACATCTCGATAGCTGCTTGTTTCTGTATACAAGTAACGGAAGCTCATTATTTGCTCATCTATCTATCTACCACTAGTTTGCATCTTATTGATTCTTTGGCTATAACAATTGATTTTGTTTTCATGGTAGATACCAGCATGTTTAAATTTTCAGCATTTTATTTAAATGCAAATAATAGACGTTGTGAATCGTCCTCATTTTCTGCAATGCGAACAGCATCGTCTGCATAATAATCAGTTGATTTCCCATTCTATAACCAATTTCAGTGCGATTTTGTTTACCATATTGATTGTTAACCATATTGAACAATGTGTTTTGCTGGATGTTAGCTTCTTCGAAAATGTTCATAACATCGTCAAGTGGGTTGCGGTCGAAAGCTTGTGCAAGATTGACGAAGCACATGAATGGTTTGTTGTATTCATTGGACTTCTCCACATGTGTCGTAATTGAATATCGAATCAATAGTTGATCTGTTTTTTCTGAACTCATTCTGTTTATCGCAAATCTCAGTTTTTGACGTGATTAAAAAACTCATTTCATAACGTAATTTGTGATCGTGATAAAAAGCATAACCTCTATCCTGTCTTAGTCTACTTTGGTGTGCTTTCACCATCAAGCTTCTACCCAGTTCACTTCGACTGTTATTTTGTTTCTGGTGTGTAGTGTAATTCCTTGTTTTATCAGCACTAGTAAATCGGCATCAAAATTCTTTCAAATTATGGATCTTAATAAAATTTGACAAGTTAATGATTACTTGCGTATTGATTTGGTACGATGAAATAAAGAGAGGTGGAAGTTTTAATAATTGTGTAATAAACCAAATAATAGTTATTATGATTTTAAAATGATGACTAAATTTTTTGTCTTATTTCAAATGTTTATAATAAACACTCTGCTGATAAATAAACGAGTATACGATCATGATCTTTAAATCATTTCTTAATTTTATTATTATTATGTCTAAATTATATGGAATAACTTGAGATACTACTTACAATGTGCTGAATAATATATAAATAAAAGATTAGCGATCTCTAGACACATTTTCCTTCTAGATCTAGATTGTACGTACACATCATATAGTAATTTCCAGCAATACAAAGTTTTGTTCAAATATACCAGTAGAAGAGGAAGAAGAAAGAAAAGGTCATTTGATCGGTCAAAATACTTTAGGATGCACTTCTTTTTACTAAGCTTTTATATGTCTTTTATGTCTTTACCGACTACTAACCATAATATAAAACTATATACATTTTATTCAATCTATAAATTGAACACGGGACGGGGTACAAGAAATTGGAAAAAAAAAACAAAAAAAACAAATTGTAATAAATGTAATGTAATATAACAACATATGTAGATACATGTTGTGTGACTATAGTTACAAGTTGTGTGACTATAGTTATAAATAACATAATTTATTGCCTAGTTATCAATTTTACTTTAATATGTTACTATAAGTCTATGTCTTAGTACGTAAGATCTTCATTTCTGTTGTTCTGATTAGTTGTTTCGTTTTGGACGTATCACTACGGGTTTCTACTGCATATGTTAAAATAGGTCTTACGCATGTTTTATA
>JANSTX010038852.1:0-13069 GCA_027564355.1 Penthetria funebris | reverse complement strand
TAAATTTTATACTTTTAACAAGAATGGATTCACATTAAAAATTTATAATATGTTAAAGAAAATAAACATGTTTAAAAACAAATATATTTCCTATATTTAAAATATAGTTTTGTGTTTTTCCCCTTTTTTTTTCTTTAAATAAATTTTATATTATTAACACTAAATATTTTCTTTAAATTAAAAAAAATATCGTCTAAAATATAATATAATAATTAATTAATTAGGATCACGCCGTTTGCTTATAAATAATGTGTATGAATTTGTAAAAAAAATATTAAGGCTCGAAATATTTATATTTTGATTTTAGTTTTAGTCTTATAATTTTGTAATGCTTTTTTTCTTTTTTTCATTTTTTAAATTATTATTTTAAAAATTTCTTAAATATTCTTTTTCCACAGGCTTCAATGATTTATAATAAAATTTGAGAGACCAAATACCTTATAAAAAAAATCCTGCAAAATTATCTTCTTTAGTTGATGGACAATAATTAAACGCAATTTTCTTGTTCCTATTCCATGATATGTAACGGGTTTTTAACCTGTAAAGTAAAAAAAATCAATAAGAATTTGTAATTGTTAAAATTAAGGTATTTTTTCTATAATAGAACAGATAAGGAAAATAAATAAATTTTATTAAAAAAAACAGTGTCTTTAGGATGATTATAAAACTCATTCTAGCAATTTGCTTCTCCCATCGCCTAAATGTCTGGTTAAAACAGCTAATTCATTGTCAATTTTCACAACCACAATATCATCGGAAATAGATATATATATACAAATGTGAATATGCGGATGCAAATAAAATCACGTCAAAGCGTCGCAAAGTGGGTTAGATGTCTGTCAGGCATAAGCATACTGTAATATGAACTTAAATTAAATTCTTAGAAAAAGCATAAAATTTAACACAAAAGGCAGTTCATTAACAAATACAAGTGACCTTCATACTTTAGTATTTTAAATGAATATTTACTATTCAACAATACGTAAAGCTTTTAAATAATCATTTGCGGTTAAAAAACAATTCCATCAATAATTTTGACAACCAAAAAAAGAGAACAAACATGAAAACTGCACAGAAACATTTAAGTCACAAGACTCACATTTGTGCAACGTGCAATGGCTTAATAGGAAGTCTTGATGCTATCATTTGTGTAAGAGGTAAACATATCGACCTCATGTTTGTCACGAAATCTAATGATTTTTAAACATTTCATTAAAATATTGAATAAGAATTTTCATAATTGACGAAACAACAACATTTTAAATTGATCTAATACTTTGAGTGACGAACGATGTATAGTGTAAGAAAAACAAATCTGCATTACAACAACTAAACTTTAGTGAGACAGTGTCGTCGATATAATAGTGCACTGCTTGTAAAACACAAACAACAAAGTTCTTATAATAATCAATTCAATAATGATAAGATCAGTTTAATCTTGTAGTTGTAAATTCGAAAAAAACAGCTTGCTACACTTCGTAGATTTTTTGCACGTATCGCATAAATTCATCGATCGAATGGCAAAAATTATATATACATTTGCCGTTTTGCCGACGTTTGTCGTTTGATAGTGATGCTGAAACTAGACGACATGTAGTTTTGTACATTTGGGAAATTATCAGTGCGAGAGCAGTTGCATAATATGATCATATTATAAATCCAAGTTTTGATAATAACTGTCTGAAACGCATATACTGAAAATATTTTATACAATAAAGATTTGTGGAGGATTTGTCGACCCGAATGATGAATTTGATCGATGTCCTCTTATATCTCTCAATTATATCCCAGTAGAATAAAGTTTTCGCTCAGAACAGAAACAAAACAAGACATAGGTGAGTCTTCTAAGGTGAGAAGAAACACGCATGCAATTATAGGAACTGTATCCAATAAGTGTTATATTGGACGCTAAAGATCTAATCGAATTTTGGCACAATAGAGTGTGATTCATATCAACTATTATACCTATACTGAAAACAGTGCATGTAAATTGTCAAAGCTACGCACGTAGTCAACGATCACGTTTTCTACCGATTTGGGAAAGTAGAAAACGAATTCTCAAAAAGCAATATTAATTATACAATATTTTCTAAAAACTGATCGAAAATTGTTGGACTAAGCACTAGTATACTGATCAATGGTCTGCGTACATAGGGTTTTATCCAACATATATTATTTATTTATTATAATAATATATTGATTTATGAAATATAATAAGAATACATCATAATAAAGTTTCGATTATGGTGACGTTGACAACCGTATAGTGATTGGTCGATATATTAAAATAGAACAAGAATATATTAATTTTTACTTGAAATATTTATAGACAAATGTAACCATTGAATTGATATATTAAGTTATGATTCTTGACTTATTGGCAAACATGTCAGTATATTTTATTAAAGAACGTAATAGAAATGGTGGAATTGATGTTCGAAACTGATAGATTTACGTTCTGATAATGTGCTAGTAGTAAAATTTTGAGAGACTGATAGAGACTCTAAGGTTTACAAGCTGAACTAATATAGTATTGAAAAACTGATTGTTAGAAACACAGATTGCCGCAAACTAACGAATAGAAAAATTATTATATAGATAAACTGCAAACTAATACACTAATTGAGATATTTATGTTTAAATAATTTATAAAGAAATATTTCTTATTATGGCCATATATACTAAGATATCCGGATCAATGATATCGCAAGATATGCGTTTAAGAAGAACTGGTCGACCAAAAATAAGGTGACCACGAATTGTCATAAATTTGGCTGGTACCGCAATATTAAGATATGGAGTGAAGCCTTATGATTATCTGTAAAATATCAATTATTAAAATACAGTAGATACAGCGCGTCCCATCATAAGCAAACGAAACCGAGTACATTGAAGAATCGTTCATAATTTGAAGTTATCTCAATTTATTTTTTATTTTAACAAATACACTTAATTATGACCATTATTAACTATACATTTGCATGAAGCTTCGAACAACTTGTGTTGAACTACCTAAAACAGTGATGTAATTTGAATAAATAATTGACTACAATGTTTTGGTTTATGACATATAAACGTAAATAAGTCTGGATATGCACTAATATTTATTCAATTTGGTGTTGAATGGAGTGATCGACTAACGTCTGGAGATTGTTTATCTATATTTATCTCACTGCGAAACCACCGGAAACTTGGTTAGTAAAAATATTAATATCTTGTTTATGGACTTGTTGAAAAAACCCCTCATCAACAAACTATAGGTTGTTGTGAACTTACTAACGAATTACTTAAATGTTTAACCGATTAAGTACATGCTTCAGTATATATTTTCAAACGTTCTTTTACCATTAAAGATGTTAAATTGCATTAACTATTTTAAATAACTAAAATTTATGTCTTCGAAAACGAAATCCGAAATGATTTTGTACAAGCGGTGTTCGCCAAAGGACAATAAAACTACATTACAAATCAACATTTCTATGATAATTACCTATATGTGACACTACAAATAAACACTTACTTATATAATCTAATAAAAATATTTATTATAACCTTATTTCAATTAATAAATACTAAATTTGTCTTCAATAATTGCAAACAAACAAATTTTATCAAACCACACATCAACCCAACCGACACTTTTGACATATAGTTTTGGTTGCAGCCGTTTCATAGTGTTTAATATACAACCAAAATATAGTACTTTATAATAGAAATATAAATAATGGTCGAAAAATTAATAGCCGAAAATTGGAAGAAAAAATTATTTCAAAATTCATTAAAATTGTTTAAAAACAATAATTTCAAACTTAAAAATACTCCCACTACATATAGTTTGAGGCGAAATTATACTCCATTCGCAATATATGCAATATACTCTAGTTACAAAAGACGAACAAAGACACTTAATTCGCCAATTTAAAAGTTTGACAGCTTTTCCGCCTGCGCATGGCATTGTATTGACTTATTTAATTTCAAATTTTTGAGATTTATGTTTATTATTATCGTTTATTTTCGAGTTTGTTTTTGTTGAAAAAGCGTACTTGGTGGAAATGCATTAACCTTGTTTAAGTGGTACTAGCTGAACGAAAGATTCATTGTGAACCTACTTAGATAACGTGTGGTTAGCCATATGCAAATAATATAAAAATTTGACACTTGACAAACAGTGATTCTTTTATGTGAAAATACTTTTTATTTTTGTTGTACAATTGAATTTGCACTATATTTTATTTAAATAATAAAAAATTAATATTAAACAATTAAATTAATTAACAAATAACTAGTGAACTATGTTGACTAATTTTATTTAAAATTTAATAAGATAAGTTGTGTGAGATTTGAGATACATGTAAACAAATAACTCAATGTTACAAATAAGCTAATATTACTTAAGTAATTACATAAACGTTGATACTTCTTTTATAGTTATCCGAGTAAGATTTTAACTTTATTTTTCGGTTGTAATGTGTTTAATAGTTTAGTTTTATTGTATGTTTAATATCGTAATGTTGATTGCTGCATACATTATCTAGATCAAAGAAGAAACAATGACATTATTTACTGCTTATTGCTGAAGCGTATTTTATATGAAGTCGTGAATTTGAACACCAGATTGCAGAGGAACATAATACAATTGTTCTACTAAAGTTTCTCTGGGAAACTCAAATATCAAACTGATTTAACATATAAAACTTACATTTTAAACAAACTAGTCCTAATCGAATTTCTAAGTGAAGATGTTATTTTGAAATATGGACAACTTGAAAATTTTTAAGTAGAAAAAATGTAAATGGCTTGTATTTGAGAAGCTAAATGGACGCAAAAATTAAATGTAAAGTTGATATTGGAAAAGTTTGTTATTCAATTAAGTACTACGTAGTATTAACTATACTCGGTGTCACTGGTAATTCGATAACGGTATATACCAGCAATGGTGTATGATCAAAACTAAAAAGATGATGTTTACGTCGAATGGTTGGAAAAGTATCTCAACAACAAACTAGGTGACAGGGTATTTATACACGACTATACTGAAATATTCAAATGTTTAGTTAGATAATTATAATGAATTTAATATTTTTAAGTTGATCAATTTCAAGGAATCACCAGCAGTAAAACCACAACTTAAATAGAATTGAATTGATTTATTAAACACGCAATTATTTATTCATTTATTCTCAATTACGGTCGATACATAAAACGAATTCAATATTGGTAAAAAGAGTGGGGTAGATGAACGAACTACTAAAAATACACCTATATAGACAATGAGCTCATTAAGAATTACTAAGCAAAAGAAATATGTGTGAGTGCTTCTTTTATTCAAGAAACTAAATGGATGTAGAAGTTTAAGTCGATTTAGTAAAAGTTTGTCCGCAGAAATATTGTATATATTTGTAATTTCAGGATGCAAACCACCAGCAGCGAAATAAAAAGAACTATAGACAAAGGGAATATAATCGAAAAGATATACAAAATCTCCGGTTCAGCCGCCAATGATTTACGGTGTTGTGAATGATGATACATATTTAAGATGACCATGTACATAAATTATACATAAAAATTATTCAAAGTATATTATTTACATCAAAAATTTCTAATGGAATGAAAAACTAAGCAACACCAGATCATATCGTACATAAACTATTTTAAAAGGCAAGGACACAGATAATTATTCCTGCTATTCAACTAAATTTATATGACGTACAATGTAGAAAATCTGTAAAGCTAATAGAAGCTCATTAAAGATAAACAAAAGTTAGAAAAAAATTCAAATTATGTCAACAATAATGTTTGGAAACTTGATAGTAGTACATCTATATGCAATATGGAGTGACCAACACATATCGAGGTAAGTTCACTCATCCTTCATATATTGTTGACGATAATTCGATCACAATTTATTGTGAACCGCGTTTATATAGTGAATAATTAATGCAACAACCTTGTTTATTGTGATCAACAGAGTGATACTGGTTCTCACAAATTACCTTATGTATTGTTAAATATAATATTACCAATTCCTCATATTGTTTGCAATAAATCGACTACGGTACTATATTCATATTACTCAGCTTTCCAGAAAAAAAAATCCATTGAATTCCCGTACCACCACCTGCACCAATTTCGATGGTTCAATCATAGATTTACATAGCCATTTCAGATTCCATATCGTATCCATTTACGAAAGTCAATGGCTATGATCGTCTTTCCTCCTTCCATTTGCTGATTTCGCATGCCACTGACAAAATTCAGTAGTGCAAACTACAGTTTCACAGTTACCTAGGTTCGTTGAATTCATAATAATTTCTAAATATGACCCCATAGAAATTTTACTAATACGAATGATTGATTCAAACCCAGACCGTTCTTGTCTTCTAAACAGTTGGTTTATTTTTCCACTAGAATATAAATCAATAAGCTATGCATGTATATAGTTTACTCTTATCATATTTATATTTTTGATTGATAAAATATTTGTAATTAGAGTTCAATTTAATTTCTGATGTCATCATACTCGTCGTATATTTACTTGAATCGTATTTATTGTGTTATTCCCATGAATTAAATTGATTATATAAAATAACACATTATAACCTTATCTGAATAACTACTTCTTATCAATAATTTCATACAAAATAAATAAATATTGTATTTAAAGCAATAGATGACACTAGATATAAACTAAGTAACTAAAACCCCATGTTGTAAACTTCAAAAACGTTTGCAAAGTTCGATTTGAGTTTTATATTCCATTCAAACAAAGGTAACAATTTATAGTAAATGAAATAATAGGGTAACATATTAAATCTAACATAATTTTAATCGGCATTACGGCGATGCCATGGGGTTATTTTGACTGTTTCAATATAAATATGATGATTTCTGGATCACAGTATGAGTTCAAGTATTCAGTAGTAAAACGCATCAGTAGTGTAATTAACAACTAAAATGCTTATTTAAATATACGTTTCAATTAGAAAAAAGTGCTGATGTTAAAAGTATTGCATATTGGTTTTAGAACAAATTAAGAGAAGATCCCAAAATTATAAGCATATCTACAATACAATGTTTAGAAGGCAAGCGAGATCAAAATTGATTTTGATTGCCGATCAAGGTAAATAATACAAAATAAAATGAGATATCCTAATGATATTTATAGCATACACATCTAACTCAACCATTGGGGAGAAGCGAAGTTAAATAAAATAAACCTAACACATAGCGTATACGTTACGGATAACATGTAACTCGATACTATCTGCCGAAAAGCGGAGGAAGAAATCTGATTTAAGGGAACCGTCGCATGTATTATCTGCCCAGTATATTACGTTAAACTACAATATGGGTATCGGTATTGGATATGTTTTAAATTAAGATGTATCATACGAATGCACAACAATCAGCATTAGACAAATTTAAGGCATAACATGTGGTAGAATTTGGGGAAGTTTAGGTTCTGTGAATGAAAAAGACTGTTATGATGATGATAATGATAATGATGATGATGATAATGATGACGACAATAATTATATCATCACCACATATGATATTATTATATTATATGTGGTATGCTTTAAAAAGTACATATTACTGAAACGAAGAATATTTTGTATTTCAAGTAGAATTTTTATAGTCATTTACAAATGCAGGGCATATCGTATTATAATTTATATCTTAATGAAAAACGGCAATAATTTATTCTCATAAAGAAAAGTATATTAGTCTGGTGTCTTACATATATGTACTTAACCAATAAACGTGTAACTCGCGTTGCTGGCAAGAATTGTCAAAAATGGTAGTTATTCGTTGATCACTTTGCTCCTGTACGAAGTAATGCTGGAGATTATGATGATAAGTTGCATAAACGACATGATGTGTCCTTAAAAAATCTCGTTGCTGACAAGTGAAAAGAACTTTTGTTAACTATCTGTGATACTCAACCATAGATATTGGTAGGTATCATATGCATATATATACAAATCGAAGTGCTACCATATAGAATGGAACATAATCAACTGGACTATAAAGTACGAGTATACTCTTTTCAATTTCTTTAATTTCTTATCTTAAATATAATAATATTCCGCTTATTATCTATGGTTTACATAACATTTTTTAATTACGTCTTTTTTCCATAAACATTAAAAAATGGATTATAGACTTTTGTATATACGAATATGTATCTGTACCCTAGTCTATCTTTGAAACGAAAATAATGTACTTTAAGATATAGTATAGTAACCATATAATAACATAAACATAAAACGAAATAGCATAAGACCATTTATATATTTTTTTAAAAAATTATTTCCATAAGAATAAAAAAATATATAAACGACAGTCTGCCATAGATAAAATCCTATAAAATATACTAAACGAATGTCATCAGTCTTAGCGAAAGATCAAAATACGTTCTGGTTCGTTACATTAAAATTTTGAACAAAAATTATCAAGCATTTAAAGGTAAATAATTAATTATATATACAATTTTTTAATGTTTTATTTGTACAAACTACTTTTTTGAAAATTTGCTTTTTATGCTGTTTGTATTGTATTGTTTTTTGAGCTAAAAATATATTTATGTGAAATTCAAATATTATGTAGAAATTAGAGTCAAGTCATCATGATAGATAATTAAGAAGAAACAAAATTTTGATCAAAATAATTAATAATACATTCTTTTTTCTATACAATTCACCATTGCCATCTGGAGACTAGCATAACATATGATTAATTATATCTATCATCATCAATTCGCATAAATATCATCTTAACATCAGTTGTTATCAATAAAGAAAAGCTCTAAATCTGTTTCAATAATAGTTGTATCATCGTCAACGAACAACCATATCAATTGTTCACGATCAATAACTAGCGGATGTAAAAAAGAATGTACCAATCAGATTCAATTCTATTTGCAAATTATCATTTGTTGGTTAGAAAGTCTCCTTATGGATTATAATTATAATTCTGTTCTATACCACTTTTCAGTTAATATGCTTGCCAGATAAGTAAGCTATAAGATTTCGCAGCATATTGTGCACGATTTGATACTACTTCGGTGCGGAAAAATCCAGTGTACGTCAGTTCGGTGAAATGCGAGTTTGTATAAAATTTAAAAGACAGAAATATTTTAAAATGAGACAGATAAATCATTTATGCGAGATTTCATGAATTTTGTACAATTAACGTATAAGAAAAATGTTTATTCTGTATTTTCGGGATAAATGGTAAAACAATGGTGACAAGAACATAATAAGTACAATAACAATCACAGTTGATTATATGCCAGAAATATTTCGCATCAGATCTGATAGTATACATATATATATACGAATACGATGTGCGATTTGTCCAACAGCATCGTAAAATGAGATGTAGATGTAATAAGAGTATGGTGCATACCTCGGTTGAAAATTCATGGCGTTACTCGGCCATTCTGAATACTTTATGTTAATCGCTATCGATTCAGAAGTGATATTTACAGTCTTATCTTTAATTTTCCCTCCCCTTCGAAACCGCTTCGCAAGATATATTTTTTTATTTACTGATTAAATGAAATCATCGAGACATTAGGAAAACAGAAGACATTGTAAACAGAAAAATTAACCAGTACAATTTTTCAAAATTTACATATCTATTCCATTATCATTTCAAGAATCAATGCACTCGTATGCATGTATGCATGTAAAATAAATTCCCAGATTATCTCCTTTTCTTTTTTGATAAATGTGCATTGTAATTAATGTGACATCTTAATAAAAATACAGTTCATCTTCTTAGAGACAAATATAACCACTTTAAAAATATACTTTAAAACATAGCGTCTCTTTAAAAATAAAAAAAAAACGGATACACAAAATTTATTTGTTGATTGACAAATTGAAGAAAACCATTAGGATTTTTGTGTTTTTTATATCGGTGGATTAATTGCATCCATCATGAAAACCAAAATTTTATTATTTATGTACTGTACACCACCACTTTGACTACAATTTAAAAAAATAGTAAATTATGAAATTATTTTACAAGTACAATTCTACAAGCAACTATTTTTTGTTTCTTCTTCTCATTCTGAAGCAATTTTATGAAAATAAACGAATGAATAATATAAATAAAATTTCCATATCTGTATTAACAAACATACAAAGTTTTTCAAGTGGACCTATATATTTTTTGGTAAAACAATTATTTTTTTCTTGCCTTTACATAGAATATCAATCATATATATACGAAACGAAGAGTACATGGCAATGTCGACATCCATACAAAAAAAAGGAACATAAATGAACCCATTGAAAAATAAATTCATCTAAATTTAAAATCTTAAAAGCATTCAAGATGATTTAAAGTAATATAATTATTGGTGTATATACCCGGGTACTAACTACTATGTGTAAATATATTACTTTGTATACAAATTTTTAAGAGCACATATGTATACAATCATCGCAAAATTGCTTTAATTTATCCCTAATAAACATTTCTTAGTCACGATAAAGACTTTTATATTAAAAACAAATTATATTTATACCATTTTTATTCATTAATTTTGGTAATTTACATTCAATTGATTATATAGGCACATTAATTTAGAACACTGACACATTTGAAAAAAACCGCCACCAACAGCGAGTCACAGAATC
Source organism: Penthetria funebris (assembly GCA_027564355.1). Lineage (NCBI taxonomy): Eukaryota > Metazoa > Arthropoda > Insecta > Diptera > Pleciidae > Penthetria > Penthetria funebris. Next base: position 2,417 of record JANSTX010038852.1, on the reverse strand, counting down.
AATGTCAATTGAATACGATGACGAAATATTGATTCTTGCAACACATGTCATTGTCGCACATGTAACCTAGAATCATGAATCTACACCTGATGTGTACTATGAACGAGTGAATGTGAATACTGGCAAAATGAAATTAAAATGAACTGTCATCCCTTTTCGCAAAACTGAACGATTAGAATTGTTTAACATTCACCTAATTACTGGTGGCTAGAATACCCACAGTTGAAAACGCCAAACATATTTTAGTATAGCAGCCGTCAAATTTACTGGAATAGAATGGCAATATAATGTAGTGAGTGATGAGAATCAAATCTGACGAAAACTCTTCAAAAACTTCTAATATAGAGTATAACACGAAGAATGCATAATACTGGCATTAATGAGTATATAGCTAACGAGGCCTTTTAGATATATAGATCAGTAGATATATATGCAGTAGGTGTGTACACCGTCTAATTACGTTTATGGTGTCTCGACTTATGAGTCTTAGCTAAAATGAAATTATATGTCTGAACTAAGCGAAATTATGTGTATTAGCTAACGTAATTTTATCTAAGACACAAACCGCAGATATAGACGAATATAGCCGGAATACACACCTACTGCATATATATTTACTTACATCTAATCTAGTAGTATTTAAGATTGAACAATCCCCAATTATTTGGGAATAAAAATCGAACTAAATAACTTTAAAAAGCAAAACAAAAATTGAAAATTAGTTATGCAAAATGACTAACGGCACACCAACAGCAAGAACTTCAGCATCTAATTCAAGTAAAGTTTGCACAACAAGCACACAGATCAATGAGATCAACAAGTGTGAATATATATAATTATATATTTACCCTATATGTATGAATATATGAAAATGTTAGACTATTAAAACAGAATACTCGAGTTAGACAGGCAGAGATACAAAAGCTGTGAGTTGAAAGGTTAAACTTTAATCAAAACAAAGTGTAAAGAATATGAAGAGAATTCGGGAGACAACAAGTGGAGAATACTTCTAGATAAAAGAATTTTGCAGTGCTGGAGATCAAATGGGATCAATTAACACGAAATTTTATTTCAATTTTCTGAAATATGTTTCCATAGTCTCAAAATAAGTAATATATATTTATTTTATGACATTAGGAGGAAACATTTAATGAAATTTGATACTCGTTGCCGAAAATAAAAACTCAAAAGATATTTGCAAACAGTTTTATCTGTACTTTTAAGAATAGATATAATTGTATAGCAATTTGAATTTCTCATAAAACACCTGAATAATGCAAATTCTCATAAATATTGTATGAGCCATTCGAACATACGAATATCCAAAAACGCAAACCATTCGAAATTTTTTTTAAATAAAAATAAAAATAAAACAATCTTAGAAACTTGTTCACGTCAAACTCCACCAAATCAATTACCAGTGTGTTGTAGTATTTTTATGTACAATTGGTACATAACATGACCCGATTCATATAACGTTAGGAATGAATCATATGATCTATTCAGTTATTTGTATTCATTAAATAGTTCATCTGTGAATGTTCAAAATCAAACAATGTGTCCAGTAAAGAAATAAGCATTATTATGTGACGAGTGTGGCAATTAATTGAGATTGAATGTCATCTAAAACTCGATAATAATATACGACTTGCACTGACAAGAGATCGTAAAAAAAAAATAAAAATCGTCTATCGCATTTGTCGACTGATACAAAATATATCGTTAACAAACTGATGTGTAGCCTACTTCCTTAGATGCATACTATATAAACGTCAATTAACACAGTATCCTATATCCTATATGCATCAAGATGTGTACAGGTCGAAGTGATTATGACATCAAAGATAGATATTGTTTTCTATTAAATTTAATAAAATTGTATCTTTCAGAAGGCAAATAAATTATGATACAAAAAATTTTGTGAATACAAAACTATGCTGTGAGAAAATCAAATATGTCAAAGTTGTCTACCGGAAAGGAATCTGCAACTATAAATTAAATTCGCATAAAGCAAACAAAGAATTTATCGTTAAAGACACGTGATTATCTGCATGCATCATATAGTGCATTCCCATTTATATATACATCTAAAAATATCCCAAAATATAAATGAAATTTTAGAAAAGATAAATTTAAAATACATATTGGAGTGTACTCAGCGTATGTCTGTCTGTCTATTAGGTATAAAAATATTTATTTTATTCCTTATTGTACTTACGATTTATATGGAATTTTATAAATTTGTTAGTTTAATAAAAATGCATTTCACAATGAGAATGTTCCCCCATTTGTTCCCAAAATAATAATACAGAAATATCGGTGGGTCTTTTTGGACAATAGATACAGAGCGTATGCCAAATATATATATATATATATATATATATATATATATATGATTTTACTATGTATGCACATAC
>JANSTX010038841.1:0-13070 GCA_027564355.1 Penthetria funebris | reverse complement strand
ATAGGGCTTAACCGACTTTTTTTTTTAAAAAAAAAATAAAAAAATTAAATTAAAAAAAATCACACACAGAATTACTGAAGAAAATAAGTAAATCTAAATTAAAAAAAACGAAAAAAAAAAAAAAGCAGAAATAAATAAATATTTTAAATAAAATCGTTGACAATAAAAATTGTACTATTTTATATGGGAAAGAGAAGTTACAGGTTAAAAATAATTTATTTATTTTTTGGCACCAATACCATTCATAGTTTTGCAGTGAATATAAATTGAAGATAGCACTGAAGAAGTCTTTGCATTAACAAAATAGTCATCAAACGATTAATACCACCAACATTTACTCCATTCATAAATAAAAATAATAATATTATTAATATAATTGGTATTCATTGAGTGTAATTATTTTTAATAGAGCGCTAAAGAAAATTCTTATTTATATTTTTTATTAAAAATTTAAATTTGTTTTATTATTTTTCCAACATTGTAGTGCTGCGATTTAAAAAAATAAAATAAAAATGAAAAGTGCAATAGTTTTTCTATGTTTTCTAATTGTTATTGAATGTGTACCAATTGGGGTGAGTGTTAATAAAATTATATTTATTTTTTATTAAATCATTATAATAATCAGAATTAAAAAATTTACAAGTATTAAGACAGTTAAATTCGAATTAAATAATCAATTTTACTACACAATATTTTTTGATATTTTATTTACATTGGTGAATTCCAGAATATTTCATTATTATTAGCATTAAAAATAAAGATTTATGCAAATATATTTGTTGAATATTTCACATAAGAACTGACTGTTGTGAATGTGAAGAATGAACAATTAAATAGAAAGAAAAAAATTGTTTTGACGATGTATATCGAAATATTAACTTTAAATAAAAAATAATTGTACGTGTAAACTAAAATTATTCAAAAATTTGATTTACATCTCACATATAATTTTACATAATTCCATAAATTAAGATTTTAAACAATACCACAAAAATAAAAAAAAAAAAAGAAATGTTTCAATATATTCATGATTATCATCAATCTCTTACATAACAAAATATACGATAATTTGTGAAGAAGAAACTTTTAGTGATATTATTTCAGTTTCCATTCATATGTAAATGCAATTGTTAAGTAATTAAGTAATATACGATTTTTATGTACTCTGGTAGTGATTGTAATTATATTTCATAGGCAATTTCATTAAGATATTATGAAATTTTAATAATGGAAAATATAAAATTTTAAAGAAAACCATACAACTCAAATCAAATCAATTGCAGTAATATTAACCAATATAACATTACTTTAATTATTTGTACATTAAATATATTCTTTAATATGCAAATATTGAAGTATTTTAAGATGGTTATAATACTTTTCCAACAACATATGGATAAATCAAATATCTGAGAATATATATGAGAATTTCTATAGTTTAACTATTATTCTTACAAATATGTTAATTTCAAAAAAAGACTTTTAAGAACTTTTTTGTACTTGACGATAAAATGAAAATGAAAATAGTAGGAATAATGTAAATAATATGTCCTTCTTTGTATTTGACATTGAATATTCGAATGTAATTTATTTTTAATTACTCTAAATAAATTTAATAAAAATACTTTGTAATTAATTCATTTTAACACATCAGTTATCATTTCAGAATGGAATCGTGTTAAGTTATATCATATAAAATTTATAAATAACGTATTACGTATTTTCCCATTTCTCCTTTAAATATTTACAGAATTAATTTTTAATTCTTCTAATTGAATTTAAAAATAAAGTGACTAATTGAAATTACTGAAAACTGAAAACAATACTTTAGAGTACATACCCAGAAAAAAAAATAAATAATAAAAAATTAATATCATCAGTGATTTGAATAAGTTCGGCTTTTTGTTAAATGTATATTTCAGTTCGAGAAAGAAAATTGTTCTATAGATTTGAAAATTAATTAATAATTTTTGCTACTTCAATTGGGATAAAGATTTTATGTCCAATTCATTTTCAGTATTTCAATTATGTCTTTAATCAGATTAGATAACTACTTTTATACAATTATAAGCAAATACTAGCAACGGAATGTTATTGTAAATAACATGAAAGTTCCGAATCTCGAATACTAGTACTTTAAAATGCGTATTCATTACATAGTAAAAAAATTTATATAATATAATTATTTGAAGTCATATCGAATTGTATTTCATTTCAATGAAAATAAATAATATTAATAATAGTCAATAGCTCTATAACAAAATTACCTCATATAATAAGACATATGAACATACATAAACACATAAAATAAAGACATAAAAAAAAATATGAAAATAGAAGTGAAGTATAACAAAAGTGACTTATGAGTAGTACTGAGTATTACCAATTATTTTGCATTTCCTATGTTAAATAACTTTCTTAAATTAAATATTTTTTTTAAGTTTTGGAAATTTCTTTGAAGATGCTTCATTTTTTTATTTATTATTTTTTTAATCAAAAAACATTCGCTGAACAATATTAGCGTAATGAATAATAATTTTATTTATTTATTTTAGTTTGTCATAAAAATATTTATTGATATTTTAATTTTCTTTAACATAACACAGGACAGTTAAGCTTTGAACAATTTTATATTGAAGTTTAATTAAATACAATAACATTATATATTTTAAAACACTACATCAGAAATATGTACCATAATGGGGAAGTGATGAAGTATTCTTAGTTATTTTATGTGCTAAATACCATTTTTTTATGTTTGTTTCTAATATAAATATTCGTATATAGAAATGTTTTGATTTCACATCATTATTATTGCTGAATAACTTGATATTCTATTTAAAAGAATTCGATTTTAAACAAATAAATTCTTAAACCCGCTTGTAATACATTTTGCTGATAAACCTATATATATAACTCTTCAATAATTTATTTTTCGCTCATAAAAATTATAGGAATCGCAAGAATCTGTACAATCACAAGAATCTGTACAATCACAAGAATCTGGTCAACAATCATCACAAGAATCAAGTGCACAATTACAACAAGGAACTGAAAATAAACCGGATATATCAAAATTAACATTACCAAGTAATGCAACATCAATTCGTGCTGACATTACAGATAATTTTTCATGTAACGATAAACCATATGGATATTATGCTGATGTAGAAAATGAATGTCAAATATTCCATGTTTGTTTACCGGTTCAATATTCTGAATCGAAAGCCAGAACATTTAGATGGAGTTTTATTTGTCCAGAACAAACCGTTTTTAGTCAGGTAATTGATAATGATATATAGACGTATTGATAATATTTTATGTTGTAAATATTTATTTTATTTTTTTTTTTTTACAGGAGTCATTTACTTGCGTTCGAAGTGAAGATTTAACAATAGATTGTTCTGAATCAGAAAAATTTTATGAATTAAATATGAATTTTGGTTCAATGTCAATTGATGATACAAATGAAAGTAGTGCTGAAACATTTAAAGAAATAAAATTAAAATCAGTTGTTGAACGATTACAAGCGGCGGAACCAAAACCAATAAGTTCAATAATTAAATCAGCAATTAATAATGAAAATGATAATAGTGAAATAAATGTAAAAAAGGAGACTGAAAATGAAGAATTTGTAGTAAAAACAAAATTAATATCAGAAGATGTTGAATCTTCAACAACAAATGTTTTGGCACAGAAAGTAAATTTCCAAAAAATTGATAATTTAAATTTACGAACAGTTACAGTAGTAGATAATTTATCGGACTCATTCGATAGTGTCACATTACATCCATCAGAGCAACAATCATTGAAAAATTCCATTGTTGAAAGTGAACAACAACCAATTTTACACTTAAATTCGAATACAATTTTCGAAAAACGAGTTAATTTACCAAATAATGAAGAAACAATTGGAGAATCATCAAATTCGGAAATTATTTCAAAAATTGCTTCAATTTCTAATGATTTCATTAATAATGATTATAATAATAATAATAAATTTTTAGAATTACAAACAGAAGATAAATCAAATTATTTTAATAAAAATGAGAAATATTTGTTACCTTTAAAAATTAATGCAATGCAAGAAGATAAAGAACAACAGGTAGAAGAAGAAATAGTTGACGAAAACAATGTATCACCAACAATAAAATTACTTAAATCAGATGAAATTAAATCTATCGAAGAAATTCCCGAAAATCTTGAAGATTTAACCCGTATAAATAATAATAATGATGATGTAAGTCTAACAAGTAGTAATGATGATAAAAAAATTGATGATGCATCAGAAAGTGCATCTACAAATGAATTGAAATTAGTAAATGAAATTGATCAACCAAGTTTGAGGAAAAGAAGACGACAATTTTTATTTAGAGCCGATGCACTAAATGAGTGATATTTTTTTTTTGATAATTATGTAATTAATATTTATGTGCCTAAAAATTTAAAAACTATAATTTTAACAAAATTAAGGTTGACTTGACATATAAAATCTGGAAAATTTAACCTTAATATTGTTAACAATTTATTAAATAGAAATTAAATATTATAAATATTTAACATAATAAAAATAAAATTATTATATTATTTGTATGCCTACAGAATTTTTTTTTGCGGCATTTTTACATGTATATACATCAGAATAGCAATAACGATATTCACATGTTTTATATGTATATATCTATTAATCGCATGGAATTGCACATCTTTTATTACTATCAATGATCTTATTTGTCTCATATTGTAAGTTATTTCGTATACTACAGTTCAACAAACACTATTATATTATATCTTTAAAAAAATAATCAGTAACTGAATGACTTATCGATTAGAAATATAGTTTCTACCTGCACAATTTGCCACAAAAGAAGACAACGTCTTAAACAAATGTGAAGAGGTAAAGCATTGTTTTAAGTATGAAAACCAAAACAACCGTCACAACCCAAACCAATAACATCGAACCTAACCAAAGGCACATGTAATCAATCGCGATCACTCTGCCAATGTAAATAAAACACATATCATCTTAACCAATATATCATATGGGTGCATAGAGCAGAACAAAACTGACACTTTACTGTTTCTAATTTGTATATAACATCAAATGTGAACTGAAGGCTATAATTGAAATTTACTATATCAATTATAATTATCCGGTTATACATATGATTATATATCAGTCACTCCATTTGTCCTTCTGAGTAGTATACATTGAAACATATTTATATCAAGAGCTAAGATTTGCAACTAAATTCCTTTAATTTTTTACGTCAATATAATTTAATAATACTAATAATGAAGTTAGAAATTCAAAAAAAAAGGAAATTTTAAATTATTACTTACATTAAGTTGTAATTTTCTATTCATCTTATTTATATCCAGTAATTGTGTAACGTTCAGGCGAAATAATTCAATTATAAAATAGGGTACGTTTATGCTTTAACAGTATAAACCAGTATAATGTGTGATATTAACAATAAACACCTAAAAATGAAAATAAATGTTATAACATATTTCTAAACAATGTAATATAAATTGTAAATGATGTTCACATTCTACTTTCTATATCTTCATATAATACGTAATTTATGTGAAGATTTGAATATAAAAGGGTCAAGTGTTAATTAAAGATTCAAAACAATATCAACATGATTATAATAAATACTATAATCACTAAAATGTGTAGTATAAATTTGGTGGCAGTATTACAAGCAGAGAATGATTTAAATTAGTGTGGCATCTCTAAATATTATATAAAACTAGAATAATCAAAAATCAACTAAGGACTCTTCAGAAACAACATGTACATTTGCTAATAAAATAATTGTATTTAAAATATACCAAAATAAAGTTCTCCATAATAATTCTTAAGATAAAATCTTATTTTTAATTGAATAAATTTGAAAATTCCCCTAAACACAATAATGTGAATTAAAGGTAACATTTTTTTTTTGTTTTACTAAGACTAGTTTTGTACACATCACAAAAAATACTTATATCTACTTCATTTGTATAATTTAAAGTTTAATATTAAATAATTACTTAAAAAATACCCCTACATATAAATGTAATACTTATGCCATATCATTGGTTTGAAATTTGAATTAAAATATTCACATTTGGTAATGTAGATTTTCTTATCATACTATACTATTAAATATATAAGATATATAAATAAAGTGATAATTAAAAGAATTTAAAATCGCATAACATAATAATAAAATTTTTTAATTAATTGTCAAAGATGTAATGAAATATAATAAACATTGAATTTTAGAAATAAAAGCGAATCACTGAATAGTATAATCGTTTTGATTCCAATCATTTTAAGTATCAGTAACTATAATGAAGTGATAGAATTTGGGGATGTTTATGTCGTGCAATACACACAAATGAGTTGATATTTTTTTTAATTGATAAGATTTGAATTCACTATACGTTCACACATAAGCAATTTAATATTGAAATTTGTTAGAAATCAGCTCTTAAGATTGAATGAAATGTTTTCCATATAAATATAATATTAAAATTAAAAGCAAAATAATTACAAATTAGAAATTATTAATTAATTTTCCATAAAATAACGCATTTTAAAGTGCTTTAAATGTTGTAAGATACGATTTGGTTTGATTGATTAATTCATTAACTAATTAATCGTTCAGATTTTTTACTAGAGCTCTACGAATATTTAATTTGATTGATTGATTCATTAATTAATTAATCGTTCGACTTCTGTTTTTTTTTACTAGAGCCAGGCATATTTGTCAAAAAAGAATTGCGAATATACAATACAATAAGTGAATTATTTAGTGAAAACAAAATATTTAAAAATATTGTGCGTAACAAAAGGTTTATACATCTTAAACTTCTAAGTGTTATTAGTATTATTGTGTAGTGAATTTAATATCTCAAATAATTTAAATTACTAGTTCATTTTTATCATTACAACTACTTAAAATTAAATTTTTTATTTTTTTTTTTTAATATGTTTATGTAAAATATAATAAAATAAAATAAACTTCATTCAGTATCCTAATGTTAACATCATTTAAAAGAAAATATCGATACACATGAATATAAATTGTATATGAAATTAATTATTTAAATAAAAATTAAACTTTAATAATTGAAGTGATAAATCAAATTTAATTTTACTGTTAATATCAATGAGATCATATATTTATTTGTTTTATATTTTATATATTTTGTGCTTAATAGTATATATTAATATATAAAATCATTTATAAAACTAGTAAAAATTCACGCTTCAGTTTCTTGATCTTCAATTTCCTGTTGCATTTCTTCAGGTGTTCGTAAATCAATAGCAAATTTCTTTCGTACAGGTGCCAATGGATTTGTGCCACTCGTATTATTTTCTTCGGCTGCTTTAACACGTTTTGAATAATCTTGAAATGATGCAGCTAATGCATATGTTAATTTTCTTGCAAATGCTCTAAAAAAAAAAAAAAAAAAAAAAAAATTGGCATTATTAATTAATTTAAGTTTAAAAAAGCAAAAACAAAAAAACAACCTGCTGTCACATACAAATGCATGCACTTCAAATGGATTTTCATCACGTAAATTATAATTTTCCTTTACAATAATCATTGCAAATACTCTTGTATACACTAAATCTTGAACACCATAAGAAATGGTATCAATTGCATATTTCCATTGTGATGTAGATGATGTTGATTTGGTGGCCGTTTCAATTCTGATACCATCTATTGCCACAGTTAAATTACATATTGGCAACATTTTATTTGGTGGAAGAGTTTTTGCTATTGTTACCTGTAAAATTATTTACCCAAAATAACAAATTTATTTCTATACTTGATAAGGTGAAATATTAATATTATAAATTTTATTCTGTATATATATAGTGCTGAAATTTAAAATTAAGATTTAGAACACAAACATCAAGAAAACAGTTTATAGATCCTAAAATCATCTGCATAAGATAAAATTTACAATCAGGAAATAATTAGAATTGTAATTGATTTCTCTCTTACGGCTAATTTTTCAATTTACATTGGCTATATAAAGCATTATCCTAAAATCAACTCAATTTCTAAGTTAGTGATATCGCGTTAACATAATTATGTGAAAAATGTTAAAACATTTTGAATAAACCACAATGTTTATTCATATATATATTGAAATATTTCACATGCCATCAAGTCTTATATGGTTGTATAATAAATGGCATGAAAATTAAGATTAAAAATTATTATAAAAGGTAACCTAAGTAACCACCTAAATGTATATATTCGGAATTTTAGTTGATCAAAAAAAAAAAAAAGAAATACCATGAAATTATTGTAAAATCAATGATAACAATTACGATATAATAAACAAACATTAATATACAGAATAATAAAATTAAGTTATTAACTTACTAAATGGTCTACAGGTCTTCTTGTATGTTTTATACCCCATAATCCTCGTGCATGTTCACTTCCCAAATATTTAACCTATAATTGCAATAAAAGAAACAAATGATTTCAATATATCTCTAAATAATCTATAGTGATACGCACATAATAGTGATAAATCAGCAATCGTAAATAAGCCTGTATATCAGTAAATAGCGTGTACATAACTTATGAGTATAAGAATAATTTTTTGAATTTTTATACAAATTATTATACGATTGCGGGTTCACCCCTAATATTCTTTCATTTTAAATAAATAGAGGTAATATTAATATACACATTGTCAATCATATTCATTACAATTTGGTACCAAGAATTAAATTATATATTTCACGATTTTATTCAGTTTCACCATAAATACATGCAAATAATTAAACATAATAAATTTATTTATTGTCCATCTCATCAGATATTATAATAAAATGACCGAAATTGTTATGGAATTAATTTAAAAATTACAATAGCCTTCATTTAATCTAATTTAAATGTTTAGTGTATACACACTACAAAATATTAAATTTGACTTTAATTGATAACAAAATTCAAATGTTTTAAATATGTTTTATGTAATTTTCTAAAAATAAACAAAAGATGCACGGGTTTTTTGAAAAAAAAAAAAAAAAAAAAAAACTAAAAAGAATTAAATAAAAAAAAAAAAAAAAAAAAAAAAAAAAAAAAAATACAAAGAAAAAAAAAAAAAGACAAGGGTTTTTAGAAAAAAAAAAAAAAAAAAAAAAAAAAACTTATATGCATTTAATAAAACGAAATAAAACAAAAATGAAAAACATTAAATAACAAGCATGAACAGGAAATGATCAATTGAATTTTTTCCATCATGGTTTAAAGGAAGTCACAACGGTCTTTTAATGTAAACATTAAAATTAATATGTATACTATAATCATATATATATATACATTATGTAGTGAGATAATCAATGGAAATTAATTATTATTTAATATTTTTATTAGTCATAAAATAAACACAAAAAATTTATATACTCATTTAAGCATGCACTTAGATATGAAAAATTTAATGAATTCCTAAATCATAGATAAGAAAATAGTGTAATTAAATGCAAAGAGATTATTTTATTTTCTTCAAATGCATAGAATATATCACACGTTTCAGAATCGCGGTTTAACCTTTTGACACATTTCTAAATATACGTCAAAATTTGTAATAATAACTACATACAATACAATGATGCATTTAATTTAATAATAGACATATAATTTCATATGGTATATATGGTATATCAATGATAATAATTATGGCACCATTAAATATAGTTTGTAATTAAATCAGTCATTTCGATATTACTTTTAAAATTTAAATGGGACTAAAATGTTAAAAATTTACGAGTATATATGCTATATAAAGATAATAATTTAAATTAATCAAAATAAGTTAATTCAAAAAATACAAAAAAAAAAAGTGTAAACCAACTAAATGAGTATAATAATGAAGTAAAATAAATTGTATAGATTAAATTATACATTTCCGTTTATACAGGTGAGTAATTTTTTTTTATTTTATTTTTATTTATTCGATATATACAAGTATATAACAAAAAACTTCCCGTATTTTCTATTGAAACATTTTTATATTTTTTCATGAATATAATTTTAAAATTAACATATTTTTTGTTCAGTATATTTTATATAATATTACGAAAAAATAAAAAGAAAAACAAAAAAAAAATTGGCCCAATTCTATATACAACATATTTACATGTACTTGTACATATTTAAAACAATAATTTTTGCAATTATTTTAATTAAAATAAAATAAAATTAATGAAAAATTACCTTAAAAACCAATGGTAGATCAGCAACTGTAACTTCATTATCTTGAATTATTTCTTGTTGAGACATTTTTTCTTTGAATATTGAACTTTTTTTTAAAAAAAAACAAAAACTTTAATTTTTTGATTTTAATCAAATTTTTTTCCAATATATATTTGCATATATTACATTAATCACTAATTAAAATACACGTTCTAAATAAATTTTTAACCGATTTTTCTATACACATCAATACAATATAATATTACATTTTTTTTTATCAAAAAAAGTAGATACTATTTTTATGATAAATAAATAACTCATGAATTTTTAATATTATTAATTATATTTAATTAATTTAAAAAATATTTTCCCAAAAAAACAATAGATTATATAATTTACTTTGGATATGTTTAAAAATGAATAATTCAAACATATATTTTAATTATATTTAACCAGAGAGACCTTAAACAAGTAACTGATTAACAAAAAATTTCATTACCTACAATTTTGAAAATTGTTCCAAATTATCGTGATTGACTATAATATTTGGTCATATGTATAATTATAATATAGGTGCTTATTATAATTACATTTTGCTAATTTTAAATTATAGGAAAATCGTATATAATATATTAATTTCAATTTATATTGAGATAGATGTTACGAGTTTGACCATTAACCAACAAATAATTGATATCACAAGAAAATTATGTATTATAGCTTGCCATTTGTTGCTTAACATATCCACAAAATATGTATATTTATGCTAAACTCAGTTTATTGTCAACATTTTAAAAGCACCCATAAGCAATGATGAATATTTTGAAGAATAAAAACCATTTAATTTAATTTTGATAATTGCAATAAATTCATAGAGTGGAACAAAGGACCTAAATATTTCATATAATGATAAAATTTTATCTTATCTATAAGAACACGACAAGTTGATTAAAAAAAAGAATCAGTACCCAGTATATTTATCATTTAATAATTTATATAAAAAATATAATAATAATTTTATATATTTTATCGATAAAAAATTATCAATAATATACGTAAAATTAATTATCATCAATAATACTCTGTTAATAATATACCATCATATAATCATAATATTTTTTGTGAATCTTATCATTTAATTGCAAAATATTATTATAAATCAATCAAATAATTTTAGGTTAGTCGCACGGTTACAAGGAGATTATGTGAATTATCAACTTAAATGTAGGTTTCGAATGTAAATTATTTATTGATATTTTCAATAGGTAGAGAATATAAAATTCTTCATTTAAAAAGTAGGTATTTATGTAATAATTCATCGATAAAATATATAACTAAACTATTAGAATACATAGATAGTTTAAATAATACTTTGACTTTAAAATATAGAAACATCCAAAATATTTCCATAAGAAATTAAACTAATAATGAATTTCTAATTTCTATTCTACAGTATACTTTTAAAATTTATTAACCTATATAATGTATAAAATTTAATTACATTTTTATCGCGTGACAAATTTGCCCTTCAGTTTTCATAGCATGAATATATGCTTTCTATAGCTTATCAAAACATATTAAGGTACCTTTCTAAAACTTAATATATTTTTTTTTTTTGAATGTATGATTGAAAAATGTGTATGTACACTATTAATTAAAGTAACAAATATAATTATGATATATCATCATATATGCAGTGTATAACATATTATCACGAATATTATTATTATAATATTTTCATATAATATTATTATAACATAATTTAATTATTTGATTATGTAATTAATATAGAAATGTTTATGTAGACGGTGTTAAATTGAATTATACAGTGTGGAAAGGTAGCTGGGTATATATTCACCCACTTTAATGAAATAATCAAATGTATAACTGGTTAATTATAATTAGTTTTAATTTTGTAGTTCGTTAATTTCAATTATTATCATTTGTGTTCACATCGTATTGGAAATGGCTAAATAACATTTTAATGTCTCGTCTTTGAGACGTTAAGGTTAAGAAGATGATGATGATGATGATGATGATGATGATGATGATGATGATAATATGGAAAAGTTAATACAAATAATTGATTGATCTCTTGCACACCGAAACGCTCAACATTCTAAGTGATCATATGATGATAATTTAATTGTGAATTAATCTTCTGATTGCATATTTAAATGTGACGAATGGATTGGTCGACTATCATCGAGGTTACTCAAGCAATCTTTACATAAACGCGGTGGTGTCACCGGTAACTCGATCACGGTATATGTCAGTAATTGCATGTGATCGAGACTAGAAAGATGGTGCTAATGTCATGTTTAGATGATGATGATGATGATAATGGTGATGCATCTTTAATGAATATATGTATTATTAAAATATAATTCCAATTTATAAAAGAGATTTTTTTACATTGATATCAATGCAACTAAATGAAATAGTTTATTTTTGATCAAGAACATTCATATGAATAACTAAATAGGGATTTTTAATTGACTTTATTTAGCATATTGTAGAGACAGTGTCAATATGAATGTAATTTCTCATTTTTTTAATAAAACAAAAATATAAACTATATTCAGGTATGACTTGACTGACTGTAATTTCAAAAAAACAAAAAAAAAATATTTAAATTTTGTAAGCATTCAACATTCAACAGAACAATGAATCATTAAAATTCGATTAGGATCAAATTGTGTCATAATAAGTAATAAAAATTATACTAATAACACATTGATGTGATGATCCAGTCATTCAACAATTCCTGGATCTTTATTATTGAACGATGTTATGTTCCAGTAAGCAAATCGCAATATATTCTTTTTCCATTTTCGTTTTGTCCGT
>JANSTX010038830.1:0-13072 GCA_027564355.1 Penthetria funebris | reverse complement strand
AAAATATTTAATATTTAACGCTTTGTTTGTATGAGTGTATGGAAATTTTTATTTTCGTTCTTTTTCATCGTTAATTTTTCTGCTGACGTGTTTGTGTATGTATTTTCTGATTTTCTATATAGTAACATATACAAAATGATATGCATTTATATATATATATATAAACATATATATATTTTATATATATTCCCATACACATTTACATTAGTATGGAATTATGAACTATCAAGCATTTCAAAGAAATTCATGAAAAATTTAAATCGTCGTGCGCATGTTCTTGTATTATTGTATGAATATAATATGAAGGACATAGATTTCTTCGCATATTGGTTTTGTTTGGTTAGATTACGCAGAGTTTGAGTCAACAAAAATTAAAATCATTTTATCACATTACGTTCTTTAATGTTTCATTATAACTTGCAGGATAAATGTGCACATACACACAATTGCTTAGTCAGCATCTGAGAGACTGTGACTGTGATTTGCCAGTAAAACATTTTAGTATCTACCAAGATAGGTAGGTAGTTGTACTGAAACGAATCATTGTAATGTCATGTGAACGAATATTATTAAAATACTACTAGTTTTATTGGATGACTAACGTATTATGTTTCATAGTACCGAGTAAAATAGGCATAAAATGAATGAATAATGGAATGATTTATTTTGGAAATTTTTTTCTTCAGATTTTTTTTTTTAAATACTCTCGTGAGTGATGTACTTACTACTCGTAGCATGTACATCAATTATGCCTCTTTACTCGTTATTATTTCAAATACTATATGAAAAATGAATTACTACTATCAAACTCATTCCATATCGCTATTACTGACCTATATACTCGTATATATTTTTCGAACAATTAAAAACCAATTTATATGCCCTACTAACAATTTTTTTTTTGTGGTTTAAAATTTGAATATAAGCAAAAAAAAAAGCAAATGATTGATGAAAACAAATTATTAAAATGATTCCTTAATATTGTAAAAGGGTATTCTATTCTATTCAACGAACTAACGATCACCTTTTACATATTATTTCTAATTTGATAACAAAATAACAAAAATTGAATTCGAATTAATGCGCTAGTATATCTAATTCAAACTTAATTGCAGCTAGTATAGTATTTGCGGATTCAGCCTAGTTTCGAGTTGAAAACTGAAGTCAAAGTCTTTTGACCGCATTAACAGGTATTTGACATATGAAATACTGACACGAATTTTGGATATAAAATTTAGAATAGGTGTACCGCAACAGTAGTCAACATAACTAAATACGATATTTTATTGTTCCGCCACCAGATCTAATCCGTAAGTTAGGATTTAACCTCTCAGATATTATGCTGGTTGGTTGGTTAGCAGTGGCGGATCCGACTAAACCTTCGAAGGATCCCAATTAGCACGTAGGGGCCGTTTTGATACAACAAACTCGAGGAAACCCGGTTGATTTTTGCAGATATGCACATTAAATCGATCTCGTGGCGTTTACGAAAGCCACCAGATCTCTTGGCTTTATAGTAGCAATATCCGATAGATTAGGTAGTATATGCCTACCCAGCAGCTTATATCTCTGCTGAGAAAGTGCTGAGAATTTGCATAGAAGGTGTTCCCTTTCATCTACATCGCCGCAACTGCGACAAAAAGAATTAAAAGGGATACCCAATCTTAACGCGTGGTCCCCGACCGGCTAATGTCCCGTGAGCACTGAAATGGACCTGCCCACATCTCGACGTGATAATCGTAGGAGTTCTTCCGTTTTACTCCGCCCAAACTCGGACCAATTAATCCTAGATAATCTGCATGTAGGTAGCCCTTTTCACCTAGCATTGACCAGTCATACAGTATAAACCAGTTTGTTTAGTTCGCTGAGTGGCGGAGAAACTTGCTCCGCCAGTGATATATCAAGACCCGAGCCCTGTCTGGCCAGTTCGTCGGCCCTCTCATTACCTGCAATGTCCCTGTGGCCAGGAACCCATAACAGTGTAATTTCGGCAGCGTTACTTGACTCCATCAATGCGAGGAAGCATTTCTCGACCAGTTTTGATATGGAGACCGACGAAGTAAGCGACATAATGGTGGCCATACTATCAGTGGCTATCGTCACTCGTTGTACGGGAATCGAAGCAGCCAACTAGAAGGCACATGCCAGCAAACATTTCCGCTTGGAATACACTTGAATTGTTTGGTAGCCTAAAGGAATCTGCCACGCTAAGAGTGTCTGAGAAAACCCCAGCTCCAACCCCGGCTTCCATCTTGGAACCGTCGGTGAAAATGATGACATCGAAACCCTCCAAGGGGTTCTCGTACTTCAACTCCACTCGTGTGGGATATTTGGTAGCGAATCCTTTGTTAGACAACAACTTTGGCGCCGAATAGTCAGTACCATGTGCAATAATTTCATGAGGTAAGAGGCGCTGTATGTTACCATGCCCATACGGTCTTTTCTTTCTTGAAAAGCAGCTAATGCTCTTAGTCTTACGGCACTACGTGAGGCTGTCACGTTGGAGTAGCAGTGGATCGCAAACCCCACGATACTGCTGATCGTCAAAGGGCACATGCCCGCGGCCAGAACCACTAGATCGTCAGCGTACGCTACCGCTCTAATGCCAGCTCTTTCAAACTTCTTTAGGATCTCATACATAATTATTGTATTGTTCACATTTCAGGGCATGCTCCACTGTGTGTACTAATTCGTGCAGTGCCGTCTCCGTGGATTTACCCCCACAATACGCGTGTTGAGACTTAGATATTGGAGTTCTTTCCAGTAATCTACGGATATTGTTATCGATAAGGCGTTCTAGGGTTTTGAGAACAAAAGAAGTTAAACTGATAGGTCTAAAATCCTTTGCCAACTCATGTCCCGTTCTGCCCGCCATCGGAATAAAAATTACTTTGACGCGTCTCCAGGCTAGTGGCACATGGTTCAGACAAACACAGGCTCTAAAAAAAAGTTCATCCATGGAATCGAAATCTCTTTAGCTTCCTGTAGCATGACTGGAAAGATACCGTCTACTCCTGCGGACTTGAAGGGCGAGAAGCTACTTAAGGCCCTACTAATCCTCTCTGGCGTAAACAGATCATTCTTCCAGTCATTGGAAGTACTCACTTCCTCTGTATCTACGTTCGTAGCATCGATTACATTATCTGTGCAATCGGGAAAGTGGATTGACATGAGAAGTTTCTTTTGGTGTTTCGGTCCACTGACCAGTGTTCGTCTTGCAAAAACTAGGGCTGGAGTAGCTCTTAGCTAGAATTTTTTTAACTCTGACCGCCTCCCCTGTTTCCTAGATGGATTCACAGAAACTTTTCCAGTTTTCGCATTTGACACCTTTAATGGCTTTCTTATATTCCCTTAGGGAGTCTTTATAAGGCAGTAAGAAATTGTGTCTGCGACAGATATTGAACAGTTCTCTGGTTATTTTTCTGAGATCAGATAAGTTTTTGTTCCACCAGGGTGGAACCGAATTCTTGCTTCGCTTGGTTGGACATGCAACTGAATACGTTGTATTCATAATTTTCCCAAACCTTTCAACTTCATTTTCTAACTTTAAAACAGAGTACTCATCAGCTCTCCAACCACGTTCTTGATGATGTTACGAAATCTGATCCAGTTTGTATTTTTGGGGTTTTTGAATACTTTAGGTAGGTCAACGGGGTCCATTGTTAAAGTATATCCAACTGTGGTCCGAAAAAGATCTATTGTTAGATACTCTCCACCGTTCAACCTTTAGGGAATTTTTGGAGTTATTAATCAGGGTTATATCAATAATGTCTTCGCAACCTTCAAATGTATCCGAACTCGGAAAAGTGAAAGATGAGTCCCAACTTCGACCCCTCCCAGTCCCCTTCAATCTTGGAGACGACTTTAAGAGAAAATCCAGCGAAAACTGGTCCCAGCACTCGATCACACGGTAGCCCCTGACTACCTCAGAGGACTCGAACTTTGGTATTTGCCCGCCTCCAGCTTTGAACACACGGTCCATTATCATTTGAGAAACCTTTGCCTCAAATTGATTCCAGATTAGTGGTGAAACCAGCTTTTTGACAGCCAACTCGTCAACCACCGCAAGTCGAAGGTGTTTGACCACCTCGCTTAACGGCTTTTTTGACAGTTGGCCGCCAGAGATTTCCTCATCGCCGGACTTCACCCTACTCTTCTTACTGGCCGATATAGCCATGTTGGGAGAGTCGTCTGACCTCCTTCTCTTTTTCGACTCCAACACAGACTTAGTCGTCCTTTGCCGAGATTCATACTCGGCAATGACAACTTCGTACCGTGCCTTGTCGTCTTTGTGCTTATCATTAATGGTGCAATACTCAGCATTGCGCTTTATTGTATCTAAAATGAAACGCGCCTTGGAGTACACCTTTTTGTTAATTGCATATCTGGCACCTCCCTCTAGGTTTCTATCAGATGGACCAGGCTTAGCCTCATCTGTTGTCGTTTCTACTCGACACCTTACATCAACAGCAGAACTCTGCATGTTGATGCTCGTTTTTTTTTTTTTGCATTATTTTTTTTTCATGTTGTTCCCACGAGTAGCTAGAGAAATATGGGTCCACCATGTCAGAGCTCCGCATGACATGGTAAGGCTGGTTACTCTATGAGGTCACCCTGTATCAGAGAAGCTCCGTACGCGATAGTCCAGATTATACCCCTGACTGCCATCCAATCCATCGGCACGGGTTGCATGACACCTTGGATAACGGGTCTCTCCTACTCTACTTTGTCACTGTTTACAATTGTAAGTGAAGGTGAGAGCAGGAGAAATTGAATAGGGAGAGGCTAAGGGCCACATGTAAACATGTTGCCTGTAATCACATCCCTATCCCATTGTTTGAACCCGGATATTATGCTGATTTCGCAACATATTTATTGCTATATTCATGATACCATTTTGGTTTCAGGTTTCTGCTGCCGGGTGCCACATTGCTTAGTGGACTGTCTGTCTACGTTTTAATTGCTAGGATGTCTGAGCCGTTTTGTGTTAGCTTATTTAAATCGTTGGGTAAAGGCTTCTATGTTTGGTTTCTTCGATTTTATTCGTGCCACTTCGCAAGTTTATTTAGGTCGTTAGGTGGTATAGTATTCCCGATTATGACCCTCTGTTCTTTGCCAAATCACACGGTTCGATTCTTCGTGTGTTAAATTCGGTTTTTGTTGTTTTGTGTTTTAGCGTGTTTTGTGTGTTTTTGTTTCTTCCGCTTTTTTGTATATTTTGTGAATTTGTTTTTATTTGTGTGTGTATGCATCGTTTTGCCGAGTATTTGATATCTCTTTTGGCCTTTCTATGTGTGTGTATTCGCTAAATCTCCCCGGCAATGAACACTCCATGTGGGAATTTTTACTATTGATCGAAGTCATTGTGTCCTTAGTCTGTTTTTGTATTTACGTTGTTTCCGTTTTAATTTAGTTGGGTGAAGATACACCGGGCTTCCCTTTGTCCACCACTCCAACGTAACTTACTTTGGACTTGATGCTTCGTGTTCTGATTACCTACATTTGATGAATTGAATGGCTATTTGACATGCATCGCTCATATGTACCTTCTGTGTCTAGTAGTAGTGCTATTGACATATATACCAACTATTTTTATATAGTTGGTATAATCTACTCGAAATTTCCTCTAATCATATACTATACTCCTATAATTTAAAGATAAATTTGCTAAATTAAAATTTAATATAGGAAGTTTTATTATTTATAAATAGTTAAAAATTTATATACCCTTGAAAGTAATCACAGAATATAGTAAAAGCTTATTTTATTAATTCAATGAACTTTCTATCAATCTCCGCGAGTATATCATCAATAATTAGCACTTAAATATTTCTATAAATTCTCAAAGCTTTTTAATTTTAAATAGTGGGGAAAGATGAATATCCGCAAAATATTTTAAAGGTTCAATTTAAATTTCCAATGATGTAATATGCTTATGGTAAGTGAAACAAAATTTGCGAGTATTTGCTTCAAAAAATTTACCTTACAACCAATAATAGGATATACGAATGAATGTATGTATGTATGGTATGTATGAAATATATGTACGTTTCATTCTCTTTTTATAAATATTTGAATGAAGAAAACAATGCAATCCATTCATTCATTGATAACAACTTCTCATATATATACTAATCAACATTGCGTACAATTATTGACTGTACAATAGTTTGTGAAAAGACCTTGTCTAGACCTAATAAAATTATCAAGAGGATCATTTACGTAAGTTATTTCAACATTACGTCATTGGTATCTCCTAAAATTCCTCGTGCTGTTAGTTTTATATAGGTATTATTTGTATATACTCAACAAAAATGCAGTCGCGTGTTCTCAATCATCCTTTAATTTAATTTAATTTCATTTTTTTCCTTCTTTCATTTCAATTATATTTAGTGCTATACACTGAAAATATCATGAGCAGAATTCGTATTTTAAGAGTAGATATATAAAATAATGTTTCACAATAAAATATTGCAGCATTAAAATTTTAAAGTCAAAAACCATTAAAGTGTCGACACTTTAAAATCGATACTTTTTGACAAAAAAAGTGCTTTTTTTGTTTTGTTCTTTTTGCTATTTGAATTTGTGTTTTGTATGTCGTTGACAAAACTTATAAAGTTTGTTTCGTTGTCGATCAGGTTTGCACCTGCTTATGTAATTTTAACTTGTGCTTATAACAAATAACAAAACACATAAGAACATCGTTTCAATGTTGAATATTTTCATAAATTGAAAATAGGTACGACTATACAATTATATTTGTATACATGCAAAACAAACCGATTTGTAACGTGGTTTTCTATGAATAATATATATTTTCGAAATTGTGTCGAGAAGTGCGGTAATACTTCGAGAGCATAACGGCAGCTATCGAATTGAATGTACGAAATTTTTAAACTACCGCACGTGACCAACAATGATTATAAATTTTTATTCGTGAAATATTTTTTGGTAGAGCTGTACCATGCATGATAGATACCCTACATAGCAAGTTCGAGAAAAAAAAATCGAAAAACGAGTAATATGTTATTTCGTTACGCGCCACCGCAAAACTAGTAACTATAAGAGTTGTATACTTTCATGAATATTTGCTAGCCCAACATGTTCTACTGTTTGAATTTCGAATGACATCCGCATTTATCTGCATTACTTTATCACTTCTATATTCAATGGTAACAAAAAAAAAATGGAGAAAATGATATTCAATAAAAAAATTAATAAATGCAGTTTCCGCCACCAGGACTTATGACAACGTGATCATTTTTCGAAAAGCATTACTCTATCAAATTGATTACAAGTCTAATCTACGTCGTAATTTAAAAAAAAAATTACAAATAAAATTCAAAAGGAATAGTATGGTTGTCTCGTATTTAACCGAAAAATCGCAACTAATTACTTTTGTGAGCTTTGCATTTACGTGTTGGTTATATATATGTTTATTTAAAATGCATTAAGTGTTATATTGGAATACAAAATGGCATGAAAGCTAAATAGAAAAAACAGTTCTTGCTCACCAGACACGGTTAAAAAACGCGCTAAAGTGAAACAAAATTAGCTAAAAGTCATAACGAGTCCAACCCAAACATACCGAAAATTGAATTTAAATTGGCACCTTACTGCGAAATTGATATTTTATGATGAAAAAGTTTTTACTCTTCAATAAGATATGTAAACAAATGGGATGATCGTGTTAGGTTGAAAGATCAATGATATGGCATAATTCGTGCCAGAGGTAACCATATCGAACAGCGTCATCCGTAAAGCAAACAAAGCTGATCAATTATATTTTTGAGTAAAAAATAAGTATTGTTTATACACAAAAGTTCATTTCTAGCGCGCAAATCTATTAATGATTCACCATTGTTATTTAGAACGTTTTGGTTTAATCTTTGTTTAACGCCATTTAATACCTCGTTTTCGATTCTGGCATTATATCATTCATTATTATTATTTTATCTACTAACTCCTGCTGTAGATCATCATATAATGTGTAAGTATCTTTTCGTTGCTTATTAGCATCTGGCGTATATGCGCTGTAAAAATATAAAGTTTATATTATATTAATATAAAGCAAAGTGTTTGATGGTTTATTTAAAATTTTCTTACATAGCTATTTAAACCCTGAATAATTTATTAAATGTTGAAAACCTTGATAACATTTCATAAATATCTTGAGTAGTTGAGTAGATTATTTACAGTAAATGTTGTACCTGTGTTTCTAGGCCAGTAAGCGTAAAAATTTTTTTGTGATCATTTTTCCATAATTCGTTATCTTTTAGCATAGATGGTTCCAATTATCTTGTTGCAATATCTACTGGATTTTCGTTCGATATATAAATGTAGCCAATATACGGTGCTAATTTTGAGTCTCAGATACCATATTAGCATCGAACATTTTGTATTTATTTGGATGACGTCTGATCCATGTCAAAGTTATACTTAAGTTCGCCCATGCATATAGCTCAGTTATTGCTTATTTGTAATGAATATGAAGATTTTGTAATGGATATGAAGAGTTTAAATAATCTAGCCAACAATACTGCAGCACATATTGGCCAACTGATTTGTTTAAGATGCGCCATCTTTGTTTTCGCCATTATTATGGCATGACCATGTGCATTAAAATTGTATCGAATTTGAAAGATACTATTTCTCCTATAAGACTTAATTCAGATACTTTTACGATAGAATATAATATTGAATCATTTAGAAAATAAAAATTGTTTTCATTTTCAGTAATGATTAATGCATCCTCTCTAGGAATCGATCAATATTTTTTCAACATTGTCATAATTCTTAAGTTGTGATGTCCAAAAATAGTACAAATTCCATTCAGTCTACTAATAATAAACCTGCAATTGCATGCATATATTTAAATAAATGAACAAATTTGAAGAATCTTATTAAAATGCGTCATCTGATATAAATATTACAACCAAACTCGCACGAAGCAACGTAAACTCGTTTTATGTTGTGTTTTTTTCTTTTTTTTTAATTTATTTTTTTCTGCTTTTTGTTTTGTTTCATGTACATTTGTAGCAGCCATTATTATAAGAAACTTTTATTGAAAACGTATAACATATACATATAGATATATAAATAAAATATGCTTGCTTTTGTATATACGAAATTTTATTTATACTCTTTTTTGTACGCCACGTATTCGTACTAATACATATAGTCTAAATCGGGAATTTTTATGAAAGCGGTGAGATTTTCAAGTCGCATTGTTTGCTGTGTAGGTTTGAATAAACTAAAAATACAGTTGGCATGTGATATTTCGTTATGATGTAAATAATGTATTTGATTAAATCAGACCATAAGTAATCTATGGCAGTTATTGTGTATCACAGGCTGTCTTGATTTAATCTTTAGACTCGAAACGAATATGATTAAATTCAAATATAATCCGTAATCAATTCAGGACATCAGTAGACTATATAACACAGATTATCAACTGAAACGATGAGGTAATTTCCAGTTCAGATTTTATGTTTTATATCACCATATATTATTGTTATGCGATCTTAGTGATAATTTTAATGCTGAACGACGAATGGAGTGGTCGACTATCATCGAGGTTACTCAACCAATATTTACCACCACGTGATGTTACTGGTAACTCGACCACGATATATGTCAGTAATGGCGCGTGATCGAGGCTAAAAATTTATTTTTTCATTTTGTCGGCAATCATGACACACTCTATTTTTAGCCTCATTCACATTAGCATCGTTCACATGTCATTACAAACAAATTTTACAGGAAAATAATTATAATTAAACGGTATTAAAAATGTATAGCTAGATACTCAAGTATAAGTGCGTCATTACGATGTTAATTCGCCATTTCCTATATGCACAAACAATATCAAATGCTATCTAAAAAACGGCACTAGTTTCTAATATACAGTGAAACATATGTAGTTGATTGAATTCAACAGAAAAACCACATTCGTTTCCAATATACTGAGAGACATGTAGTTGATCGGCTAATGATTTGAATAATTCGGTAGAGTGGCGTAGTTTATTGGTAAAATGTTTAAATACTAAGTCTACAGGCAAGTCATTAAACCTATTTATCACGATCATACGTTATAATAGACATACACTATTATCATATTTTCAGTTCTATCACGGTGAGATAAGATTAAGCAACCTCTGGATGTCAGTTGTTCACTCACCAGATATAACATAAGAGTATATATACAAGAATAAATTACATTTTGAAGTGTGCTGTCTTGTATCAAAGCATAACGTGAATTTATTTTTATATGAATAGACTATGTAGTCAATTCGGCATTGCATGAAAAAAATTGACAATAATCGAATTCAAGATAGTTGTAGGTAGCATTCAAATATTTCATGATATGGAGATTTTACTGTAGTTGTTATACAAACAAACTGGCAATGGCTCCTCATTTCTTACATTATAAGCATATCTTGCAAAACGGCAGATCAATGCACATTTATTATTTTATGAAATAAAATGTAATGTATGTGATGAACAAAGAGGAAATGCATTTGGAAGAATAGAATAAATGAAAATTAAACGAACGAAAATAACCATATCAAGCGAAAAAGGGGTGCAAGCAAATATTATATGAATAAAAACTAATTGAAATGAACAATTTTCTATATACGAGTACCTATTTTTTATTTGTTTAATACGAATTTCATAGATTTTAATTGATTTATAGACTAAAATGGTATAAAAATCAATTTTAATATAAATTGTTGACTCAAAATAAAAAAAAATAATTTAGGACAGTCTTACACGTACAACTACATTCGAGTTCATATAGAAATAGATGTTTTATACAGACGCCTACATTCAATCCCGTATATTAAAATATTGAAAATGCAACAAATAGAAGAAGTATAATTTTGACTTTATCAAATTGCATTGAACACGATTTTTGGTAAATGTTATTATGTGTACGACTTGTAGAATACTAAAGCAACAATCTAATTATTTTGAGGTATTATCTAACATGGGAGAACAAAATCGTTAACATATCTAGATGTAGTTAATGCAAAACAACTGATTGCCGTTGATATCAATTTGGCATAAGAAAAAATAAATCATTAAAATAGAAATGTTTCCTCAAACTGTAATAAAATAAGTTGAGATAGTGTTCCTTATATAGTAAAAACAAATAGGTCAAATAATAAATAAATAGACCAGTGTGCGCCTGAGGTATCATCCATAGATGATACTATGTTAATTCATACATACTATAGATTATTAACCTATCTGAGTCAACAGTTGCATTAACTTAAATCAACAAACAATAATACCCTATCTCTCAATAATGGATCTGACAATGTGATAGTATAAAATATATCCGTATCGTCAGAAGTGGACTGTTTCGTAAATTACGAAGATCTAAACTATTGTTACACATTTTATACTACTCTTGAATCCTGCTGTGCAGTAGTGATGCTAGTCTTCCAGAGGATAAAATGGTTTTAGCAGAGAGTATGTTCCTTTTACGTTGGTCGTATTCATCGAATACCACTCAACCCATGAAAATCGAGTTTGTATCCTTCTAACAGAAACTAACGAAATGGTGGAGAATTGTCGTGATGATACATGGTATTTAATAATTTGGAGAAAAAACATAAAATACAAAAATCAACATCAATGTCAGAGATGTTTTGAATTTATGGACACAGTAAATTCAATTGGGTGGAGGTTGGGAAAAGTGCACAATGGAATAAAGTGTGTAATCACTTCAAATATTGCGAACCGAACACAATACATTGCAAATTCTAATAACATGATAGAAACCAAGCAACTGATAAGAAAACTGAACAAAGAAAATGCTACCGAACAGAACATTCAATTCGATTAAGTAATGGTTTTTCGATTTCACAGCAGACAAATTAAATGGGCACTTGGCATTAAATATACTTTAAGGGCTAAATACAGAGTTCAGATTTTGCTGCTAATCAGACAGATCGTGCACGTATCACATAAACATGTTAGGAATCCTAGTCGAACAATTAATCGATAGTATTATATATGTTCGTCGGTTTTAAACAAGCGTCTGACAACTTTGAAAACGATGATACACAAATTAACGAGTTAGAGAGATTACAATATTTGAGAGCTATTTAATAAAGAGACGGTGGTGCCGAAAAAGACCTAAAACAATTTTTAGTTTTACCGGAATGTTGATATATGTCAATTAAAAACATGCAATAAGTGCTAAAAAAAATTGTCTATGGGGCAAATCTGTATTTACAGTTATTTTGTTTGACAATTGTTGTTACATGCATATTAGACATGCAATGTCTAGTATCGTAGTGTCATTCTATGTACTCATGAGGTACAAAAATGATCAGGATAATAATAATATAGCTTATCTCATAGTTGTTCATTTATGTAGTAGATAATTTATTATTAGTTATAGCAAATCAGTTCTATTTAAGTATTGTCAATATTAGGGACTCCAAATTTAGTATACCATATTAGTATTATGAACACTTTTAAATGATCCTTATTAATCTTTCACTATATGGAAAATGTACAACCATTTAACCTAGCATTGTCGAAAAATCTATAATAATATACATCCCTTTCTTTTTGGATATTGTAAATGAAGGCAAGATTCGAAAATGACTATTTTTACGTATACTAAAAACTTAAAAATTTTAAAATAAACTTTTCCATCAGACGTTTTACTAAAAAAAAGTAAAAAGAAAACAAAAACGTAACGCATCGTATTCGTTACTGATGGGTATAACTACATCGTATAATCGGAATGTACGTTTTGGGATACGAAAATAATAGAACAATAAGAGTAAGTACTCAAATGTACTAAAAAAAAATCCCAAAAATAAAATCTGGGCTTTGATGGGTATATATACTCTGATGAATAGATTGTTACTTATTATTTTAACATCATGATTCATATCGAAAACTACTTAATTTAATAAAACAGAACTATTTTGTGTAACAAGTAAAATTTATATTTTTATTTTATTGAATATCATCAAGTTACGTAACTTAAATGCAAGGGAGAATGGAAAATTTTCCCGAAATATATACAAGTCTAATATAGAAT
>JANSTX010038819.1:0-13073 GCA_027564355.1 Penthetria funebris | reverse complement strand
AATATTAATATTATTTTATTTAATTTTGTTTTTTTTAATATGTCAATTCACATGAAAAAAAAAAAACAAAAACATACTACTATTGTAGAGAAAAAACTTATCTACATGTTTAGTAAAGTGTAGAGAAAGTGTAAACTCTGTCATTTACATAAAAATTGCATGTCCACTATATAGTTTTTTACCCGAAAGAACTCTCACGTAGAGTGTGATGGACAAGAGCGCTTATGTAGAGCTAGAGTGGGTGTATACACTTCTCTACGCGTAATTACGCGTAAGTTTTCTCTACATCTACAAAAAAAAAATCTATATAAATATATGGACACGAGTCTTTAGAACATATTGAAATTATTGCATAACCTAATTACGTTGATTAATAATATATATCAAATTGAGTCATAAAATGTAACTCAACTATAAGCTTCATATATGTTATAACGATATTATATTACTATATATTCGTATTTAATTGTATTAAGTTGCATAACATTAACTTATCTATCATCGAATACAATAAATAAATCAAAAACTATTAACAGAGTTAATTTAAAATCACAAACGATGACAAAATACAGTCAATCATTAATAGCATAATTAATAATTTTACATTGCTATTTACATAATTTAATTAAATATACTCAAGCAATTTTTAGTGCTAAAAACTTTTAAGACATTAAATTCTTCTTGATTTGGCAAAATAAAATCAAGGCTTTTGCATTGTTTAAAAATTTTCAGATTGACATACATTTTTTTATTTATTGCATTTAAATTTATAATTTTCTTGCAATATGTCAATTTATTGGCAGACCAATTATAGTCTGTTTAATGTCCTTAAAAATATTTTATATGCAAACAAGAAGTTATAAATTATGTATATTAAACAATTATTAAATAAATTTAAGATTACAATATAATAAATAAATATACAATTAACAATAGTTGCATAAATGCAAAGTAAATGAGAAAGAGTGAACGCGAAGGAGCATTAATATAATCACATTGGTTCTCCATCTATATACCTACCCGCAGCATCACTAGTAAATTTTTGACATGCTGAATATAGAGTCTGACTGTCAAATTTCTAAAAATACACATATTCAAAACTAATTGTCTAGTACCTATGGTATGGCTGCGTAACTCGTAAGTTGATAAATAACATCGTGTCACAAATTCAAGTTTTCGTTAACAGGAGACTGTGGCACATACTAAAAATATTATATATATATTGCAAAATACACACTTGACTCAAATCCGCAGAGTAATATTATCGTCCAAAAAAAACATGTCAAAGAACCGTCATTAAGGAGTCTAGGATCAGTGATCGTAAAGAATGGCAGTTAACGCATAACTAAATGCCCAGAATACCAACAGGTACATATTAAGTAGAGTTCTGTACATGAGTGTCAAACAGATTTGAATGTAAGATGTAATTCTAATAGGTGTGATAGTGAAATCCCATTTGAATCATTTACAATAGAGTTACTAGAGTTTAGTATTTTGTGTAGAATTTCTGAGAATTTTGACATTGAAAAGTTTAACTAACGATAACTTTTAAAAAAAAATTGCTGTATCGATACAACATTGAAAGTAAACAGAATTTACATGATTGCTATTTTCGAAAAAGATTTCTAACATTGCATAAAAAGCATAATTAATATTTTTCTACAAATAGTCAGCAATTTATTTGGTGATAGACTGTTTACTCGCCAAGTTAACCAGCTATCTGAACTTTATTGAATCGATTGTTTATTTCGACTTTTTATCACATAAATTCATAGGACAGCATTACAGTTTTAAATTGCACTTCTTAATATGCATGTACTTACAGCATGAAAATAATTATGAATGCAAATTTCTATATGGATAATATAGAATCAATTATGGTTATTCGATTCATCTGGATCAATCATAAGAGTGCTGCAGCTACCTAGTTTGTTGGTATGTAAGATATTTTCCATCAAGTTGACATGTCGAGAAAAATAACAGATGCTGCTTCTTTTCAACCACTTTCAAACGCCAATAATTGATATAAATAGTGACTGAATTACACGTACACATAAGGAAGGTTTGAGTAAACTAGATATGTTAGCTGACTACTTTATTTGCCTATATTCAATCGCTATCTTGCACTCCTCAAAAGTATCGAAAATAATTTTTTTTTCAAAAAAAAAAACTAATTATACATCCATTGACATGGTAAAAACAGTATCAATATAGACTGTACTCCTTTTATATAGGTACGAGCCCAGAAAATGTCTATAACAATATGATAATCCAATATTTTTATTTATATTATTATACTCGTACTATACAAATAATAACCATAATAAAATAAAATAATCAAAATTTTCTTATAAAAATAACACACGTTATTTTAGGCAAAAAGAAAATTTAGTGTCAACTTCAATAAATTCTAAATAAAAAAAAAATCAAAATTTTAACCCTTTTGTTGGTGCCTATTCGTGCAGACATTATATATTTTATATATAAATTTATAACTTAAACCTCTTACCAATATTATTGAATTTGAATGGATTGTTTGGTGTGTTTGGTGGACCTACCCGACCGACCACCCACCATAAAATGTTCATATAACTTTTCAAATAATCATAAAGATAATTTATTTTCTTTTTGCATATATAGAAGAAGTATGTCACTACACGTCTTGTTTCCGTTGTTGTGGAAAATATTCGACACAGGGGGTTGAATCGAATTTTCTATCCACATAATTTTTATTTCAAATAATAAGGGTTGGATGTAACGTTTTTCTTTTCTTTTTTTTTTATTAAAGACGGAAAAATTTATTTATTTGACGCCTATAAAACGAAATATTATATAATTTTAAAATTTACATTCATGTGACAGGAACTAAATGTACTGAAAGAAATATGATGTGTATAAACTTAGACTTTCACACATTTACTTCAAATGAAGATTTATGAGGCGTAATCTTAATCGTAATTTCTTTTTAATATACAAAGTATATACTATTGTATGTACATTCTGTTTACCAATAGTGAAGTAAAAGACCAGAATTTAGTGTATAAATTGCGACGTCACAACTTTTGCACAGAGCCATAATATGGTAGCAAACTTCAATGAATAAATATAGAAAATATATGAGACGTGGCTAATCTATACATATGAGCTACTTGTTTTGAAGCATAGTATCGTATAGTCTATACTTACTAGTCGCAGATTCAAGCACAATTGTAATTTTCAGATTGGTACTCGTGTTTTCTTAAACCAAAATTCGTCATAGTATATTCAAATTTCAATAAGAGATCATTTGTTCATGTTTTTCGAACAATATACATATTTCAGTGTTGTGAATTTTAAGTACACGTTAGCACGATGAAATTAGATGTTAATTCATAATTGAGCGTCCAACAGCATCTCATCGTCCTTACAATTTAACCGCATTTGTTGATAGGGAATATCGTTAGAGGCAAAAAGTCTATGTAAAATTCAAATAGTTAATTACAAGACTAAAGTCAACAATAAAATTTTGAGATAGAACAATTAATAATTTGCAGGTATTAACAAAACTGGCATTTGAGGAAAGGTTGTCATGGACTGGCGAGTAATAAATTTGTACTGTGACTGGAAAAAATGATGTAGTAAATGGAGTAAGATAGGGATGGAAAAAAATGATATATGTAAATACTAACAAGCCGATATCTGTAACCATACTGAATTGAATCATTTAGAAGTGTAATAAAGAAAAGAAGTGGTGATTATAATCTAATATATAGACTATCGTAAATTAGACAAAGAACATTCCGTTTTTAAGAAAAATAATTCCAATTGTGAAGATATTGATGATTAAGCGGATAATGAATATGCTGTAAATGTAACTGTAACTGTATAAATTGTTTACAGGATATGTTTTTTTTATTTTAATCTTTTATGTACAAATTTTGCATTTTGTAGAATTCTTGTCATTGCATGTAATGAACCATACATATCATTCTTGTTATTTATTCTAAGTGAGTATTATATTATATGAACAGAAGTGGTTGAATTCAAAGTAATTAAAAAAATAGCTATATCTATTGACAATTAATGTTAATACTCCTGGTTCATGTAGGAATAATGTTAGGTCGAGTTAAAAAAAAAACAAAGACTCCGTTAATAGGGAGATCTGTAGTCGTATAATTTTGAAGGTGCCGAAAGCAGCGCTATTGGTCTATAAACTAAAGTTGAGTTCTTAAAGTGTTATAATTATTGAAATATAATAGTTGGTAATTTTCAAACTGTTAGTATGTACGGTTTGTTAAAAATCTGGATAAATATTGAAAAGATAAACCATATAAATTTACCAGATAATATGTTAATAATTTAATTAGTCTCTACTAAATCCTATTTGTGATTCAAGTAATAAGAGATCTTTAGTTTCAACGCACACTATTAGCAAATTTAGAAGAATTTTTTCAATAATTTTTAAAGTGCCGAAAGAAGTGATATTGGCCTATTAACTAACTTTATTGCCATTTGTTAATGTTTTTATATATGTACGTCGAATATTTATCTTTATCTATTTTGCCAGTATTTTCTTAAGTTGATATATAATTAAGGATAATCTCAAATCTGTACAGTCACATTTTTCAACCCACAAATAGTTTGTATATTCTTTAGAATTCTATTAACATAAATAAATACATGAATGGCAACAGAAGAAGACTTTGTTATGAAGGTTGATTATGTGTAAAATAGCCATTATTGTCAAATAATGGTGTTGATCAAACATTACCTATTTTTTAAAAAAAAGTATTTTTAAGATTTTAAAACATGTTTACTTAAATGTTACATTTCCATTTCTTAAAAAGAACCCATATATAAATATAGATATAGATTTAAAACGTTTTGTATATTTTATTCATTCAAAATTTTATCATAATATAAAATCTGATGTCACCTTTACAGTAGGTGAAAAAAGTCTTACAGAAGTTAATGTTTTGAAGATAAAAATCTTAAAGGTTTTTCTCTATTTTCGGTTTTTTTTTTTATATTTTTTATATGTAAAATGTACGTATCATATTTTTTATTCACAAAAGTTTCTAATTGTGTATGGCAAAATCTATGAATGTATACACCATCATACTCTGAAAACGTCCTGTAATAATAAAAAAGAATTATTATTAGAAGAAGAATTTAGCCTGCAGTTAATATTCTAAAACTTTTTAACTTTTAATTATATGTAAAAATATATAATTATTATAGTTATTTGATTATCATCAGTCTCTTTAAAATTATTTAATGAAACCAGATATTTGTCATAAATTTTATGATTTTATTGTCTTGATCAGCATCTTTTGGTGTGTTTCAAGATAAGTAGCAATTTAAATCTTAACAGGAAATGTAAATAACTAACTTGTAAAGTTGTTGAAATTGATATCGGTGACTGGATTTTTGGTAGATGAATTCAGGTTAAATATTTGTTTTTTTTTAAAAAAAAAAAAAAAAAACAATTTTGTTAAAGACAAAAATTTTGTAGCTCCTTCGTTATTATTTCAAACTAAAATTTTGTGATCTTAATATTATCTAATGTTATTTTAGTTTGAAAATATGTCTGGTCAATATAGTTTTATAAGTATTAATAAGTAATTCTATGAGTACACCACGATGGTTGAACAACTACTGCTGAGTTTCCAAAAATTGAAACTGTGATACAATCATATTTTCTATCTAGAGGGCATATATATGATAATAATATATATGATAATAATAGAAATTATGTGTTATCAATACTGTCATTATGTTATCCTCTATATGCCACAAGGATGTATGGAGTTGCACAAAGATATGAATTAAGGTTAATATAATATGTGCACAATATATAGTTGATCGGATGTCGAAAATCTACTCTCAAAATATGCCATTCAATGAAAATCGAAAAAATTCATGTGAATCATCTCGTCATCTCAACGTTCACTCCATTCAGGAATATATAAGACATCAGCAATCAACCGTTATATTGATTATGATTTCTGGCCAGCACATAAATTTCACACCACATATTACAACTGATATCAGTTAATTTAATGACAGTTTTCACCATATTATTTTTGATTTGTCAAGTCTTTAATTAACTTGAAGAGTTCAGTCAGCAACAAAGATTGTAATATTATCTACGGTATGCCTTATTATGTGCGACCAATTCAACCATTTTATCATCCATTGCCATTCGCCAATATTCAAAACTTTTGATTTAAAATTGACACAGCAAGATATACGTCTTGGGCACGAAAATTTGATTTGGTAACATTAGTATATTCGTCACGAAACCGTACTTTTTGTAGTGAAAAACAATTACATTTAAAACTACGCAATTTGAGATTACGTTAATTTTGTGCTTACTGCCACACCTCACTTAATATTTCGCAAACGAGTCGAATGTTAAATATACCATGATTCGACATCTTTTTCTGCTCTTTTCTCAAATAACTTTCATCGGTTCATGCCCATCTCTGATTGTGCCAACATAGACCTTAGACGTAGATTTTCAAATCTATTGGTTATACCCCTCAGCAATATGTCACTTACAAAAAACTGATCTATATTCTTTGCACTCAATGGGCTTTAAACCTCGGTCTCCGTAATTAAAGTCTAGAACTCAAGACCTCGTAATATAACAGATATTTATTTACAGTGAAAAATAAACCGATCGCGAATTCATCTACATATTAATGTATACGAGTTTATCACAGAAGCTTTAAAAATATTCATATATAAATACTGATATTTTATTTGAATTCATGTATTTCATATATTCACCTTATCATCAGAGGCGTTGAAAACCATATTTATTACTCTTTTATCGGTAATATCTGTTGAATTCTTTTAATAAATCTTCAAAAACCCAAAAAAAAAAAAAAAACAAAAAAAAAGGGTTAACAACATATTTTTTATTCTGAAATTTTCAGTTATATTGAAATGGGAAACTTATATAAAGTAACACTACGCGTACATAAGAATTTCATGATTGTTTACCTATGGGAAAGTTATTTTATATTATCTTTTAAATTAGCTATAAAAAGAAGAATTTTAGGTGTCTCTTTCAACAATGTGACATTGAACATAATACTAATAATTATTATTTTCAATTGATGATGTCCTATATAGGGATATTTAACAAATGTAAGTATAAGATAACGATTGGAGTGATCTAATAACATTAAGGTTAATCAATTTGTCGCATTGTTCCACAGAATATTACCTGACATGTGATCATTTGTAGGACGATGTTGTATTTCCTCCGGCATCTGTTTTAGCTAAATCTTCATTTTCGTTGCGAACAAATGCTCAAAATGGAATGTCACACATATAACTGTCCTCTTTGTTGCTGTGTTAATTGTGAACCATATCTTTTAATCATTTAAATTTCCAGGTCCCATTTCCCTTCATTTATACCATCTAACATATGTGTAAATAAAACTTAACTTAGCTGTATATACTTAGTTATTTGCATAATAAAATTTGTTGGCTGTTGTATGCGCTGTGAGCCGTACAGCTTAGGATTATGATGTCCGCTATGATTGTTCAGTATTTATAGTAAATAATACTAATATTCATTCTCTTTTCCCACACTTCATCATTATCATAATAATCTCTACCCAATACAGGTGCATATGGTGTACATTACGATCTTAGGTTACTGCTTGTAAAAAGGGGTAACATCAAATGTGAACGCAAATAACTAGTAATTGAATTTGACGAAATGGACTTGGATTAATTATCCGGTTATACATTTTAATATTTCAATAGTGTGTGGTACCTAAATCCCCAGCTACATAGTCTGTTGGTGATATATTTTTTCAAACAGTCGACAAACATGACATTAATACAATCTTCTAAACTTCGATCTACTACAAATTAACAAATAATGCAAGGTAGTTGTTCTCACATCTTGTAGCCAATCTCAATTAATTTTATTATCTGTAATAGATAAATTCATTAGCAAAATGAATATTATTGAAGAAGTCGACATGTGGCAAATGGAGTGACTGAATAACATATCGAGTTTGTTCAACCTATATCTACCAGCGGTACCCAACTGGGAACACGATCACAGTTTATGTCAATTGTATGTCGTGTGATTTTCGGCAAAAATAGATGTTAATTATATATATTTTTTATACTTGGTGCCTTGCACACCTATCTACCAAATTATTCAAATAATCAGTGGACCAACTACACCTTTCACATAGTATATTGGAAACTAATGTGTATAGTCTTTCGGTTAACATTAACAATGACAAATTAAAATCGTAATCCCGGCCAAGGCGAACCTAACACGTAAATATTAAGATATGATACATGATGAGACAGACTGTGATCAATACCACCGTTTCAGAAGATAGTGATTTTGAAAAAAGAGAAAAAAATGCTTAATATTTATAAAAATATATCAATGACTCGTCATTTTCATTGATAACATCATCTGCACATGGCAAAACTGTGAGTATAATGCAGGCTAAAAAGATGGTGTAATTGTCGTGTTTGTCGACTGGATAAAAAAAATATTCTCAACAACAAAGTAGATGATTGGTGATGTATGCAGAGCACTATACTGGCTATTTATAATAGATCCAGTTGGCAAATTTCAATTAAAGTTATTTGAATTTACATTTGATGTTACATGCAGTGACCAATAGAGACACTGCAACATATGACGGCCGATTGTCTGCAGTCTTTTTACCAACCCCATATACCAGTCTTTCTACTATCCGCTTCCAAACCATCGTAATCTTGAGTGTAAATTTTGAAACTTAATTTTGATTAACTCAAGATGATATAGGTATCTTGAAAACTTATCAATATCTCATTTAGTGGATCATTCACAATTGTTATGTAATTACTGATCAAAGATACAATTCTGTAATAGTATAATACATAAACAATAGCTAATTAAATAACATACTATAGATCATTTTAATTAAATAATGAGAATTTAATTTGACATTAATTTGTCAGTAATACGTGACTTCAAAAGTAATTTAATTTGTTACGGTTACTTAATTTAACAACGACCAAAATATACACTTAATATTATAAACTATATACTAATAATAAAGTTTCAAAACAATAGCAGGAAGTTTGAAAATTGTTTCAACCACTCCTAGTGTTGCTAAATTATTAAAATTTTGATCTTATCGTTTGTGTGGTAAAGAATGTTTTGAAATATAAGTTTAACAACAAGAAATAATGAAAGATAACAACACATTCTTTGTATGAAATTATATACATAATTTATTCATAATAAGTTTAAAATTTAGTTTTGGAATAGTGCCCATTTGAATGCATTTACAAATTGTGGGTGATACTTTTTAAGAAAATTAGGTTAATTTTGATAAGACATTCACGTATCTCTTTCCAATGACTATGTGTATCTAGTATGGACATCATTGTGAAACATTAACATTTCCGATATACTAAAATCGCATTTAATGTGTTTCGAACATCAATCCTATTGATTGTATTTATACTAGTTTTACGAATAACTTAATTTGCATATTACATTATTGATTAATTAGTCATATAATCAAACCTATGAAATTTTAAACTATTTGTCTTTGTCAATAATACACCTACTCATCATTTAACATAATAAGTTTCGGTTCAGGAAGTCATAATTTTTAATAATTAGTGTTAAATGTAACAAATTTGTATTGTTTGTGTCAAATTAAATTTAAATGGTCAATTTAATATTATAATTTTTTGTTAAAAAGAAAAATTTACATTAAAATGTTATTAAAAGTGTTATGGCGTATTGTTTTCCTTTCGTTTCTTATTCTCATTTTTTTTTTTATATTTTGGTTTTAATATTAGAAATTTTAAGAGCACATAACATCAAATAAATCATCTGATCGAAACAATACAATTAAATATATAATCCTTCTAAAATCCTTTTTTATATTATTTGAAGTTTTAAGTACTTTCATCGTTTACAACGTATACTTTTCCGTGCTACCAACGGAATAAGTGTGGAAGTTCAATGACGATTTGTCTTTGCTAAAAATATATGTAAAAATGTGATGTTTCTGAATCTGCAAATAAATATCTGACAAACAAATTAGATAGATGTGGTTTTACACATTACTCTTACCGGATTATTAACATCCTTAATCAAATATTTATTACATAACACCTGTCCGAAATGTGCAATTCGCCACAAACTGTATACAGTTTCACTACGCAATGAAGTTGGCATCAACAACACTGCATTCAATCTGAATTGCATAACTGTACAGTTGTACAAATTATAATTCAAAATATAATTCAAATAAAATATTCAAATAAAGTTTTTAATTACAAAACAAACAAACATGAAACAAGTTATGTGTTACTTGTATTTTATCATCATAATGGACATATTTTTAAAACGATTGCATCTATACTGGAACAAACCACTGGAGCAATTTTAAAATTGATTCAATAATTTTTTTCAATATATAGCTCTTATTTTGAGAAACATTTTCAATCAGCTGGATGAATTCTACATAAACATGATTATAGCTACTATTGTACACGAGACCTTGTACGTTTTACCATATAAATTCATTAAGAATTATTGTTGAACAGTCGATTGAATGACAAGCACCATTCTATATGCTATTTGTCGACTTCATACAGGCGTTCATTAGTATTGCCCTATTGCTTGTTGTATTATGTGAATAATTCCAGAGAGTTTTGTAATGCCGTATGAGCTACATTTTGGTGTCCAACAGTCATTTGTACTGTCACCAGCATTGTTCCTACACGTTTCGAACTGAGTTATGATCGAAGTGATCTATGAACTGCATGGTATAAAAAGGGGTCTAGAAGGGTCGACTTTAATATATTGACTTCATTGACGACAATTGTTTGTTATCGTAAGGTGACTCGGATATTGAGGATGAAATTAGAACGTCTTGTGAAATACAGTTCACAAATCGATCTTAAAATCACTGTTTCAAAGATGAAACTAATGAAGATTGGTACGTTGATGAGATAGATGTTCACTGGCGGTCAATGGAAAAGAAATAGATGAAGTAGAGGATTTTAAAAATTAACTGTATATCCCTTCTTTTTATTTCTTGTGTTTAAATAGGCTTGTAGAAAAAACAATTCGTCCAGCGTTTTATCGTTCAAACGACTTCTTATTTTTGTTATAAATTGTCCTGCCGAAGAAAATGCTCGTTCAGACTCTACACTAGTAGGCTTTATCGGCACTAAATAGGAGTATATTCTTTCCAGATAGTCATCGCGCCTCACTCCATTTTCAAACAGCGACATTCCTTTTTAAATTTTTGATGACAGTGTCTCAAATCTAATTGACTGCGTTTAGTCTTTCAAGTAACTCCACTATTAATTTACGGCAGGAACTGTGACAAAATCTATTCTTGTGACGTTCTTATACCATCGTTTCAAGAAATTACCCACTTTTTAAAATGTTTTGCCTATCCTGTGTCTCTTTAATCAATGATTTGTTGCTGTGTCCACTTTTCATTTTTCAATATATTTAACAAAACGAATAGAATTTGATGGACTTGCATTGGTATTGATATTTTATTATTTGCGGGCTTTTCTTATTGATAAATAGTATGCAGTGTGAAAAGCTTCGCAGATTTTCTTACGCGTGTCCAATTTTTAATAAAAAAAATATATAAGATTTGAAAGAATGGTAAATTATATCTTGAGTACGGTATAAAATAAATTCTTGGAACATTTTGTTGCGAAACAAATTGCACAAAGAAAATTCTACGTACATACATATTTCATAAAAAAAATATAAATTTTCTGAGACTTAAATACTTAGCACATGTTGATGAGAAAAAAATTTCAAAGGGATTAGTTATTTCAATACCGGGATTTCGGGATTTGAAGAAACACCGTGATCCCGGGTAAGTGCCTAAACTGCATACTTAAATTTTCTGATCAAATACAATAACAAACGAGAATATGTGGAAACTGTCAGATTTGGAGGTTATAAACAGTATTGCCAACTGAAGAAAATGGAATTGGATCGAGCCGCACAGTGAGACGACCAGTAGATGATATTGCGAAATATGCATTTAACTGGAAACTTCAGGGTAATATAATATGTTAACCTGGGCTCCAACGTGTCAAAGAATTGTCATTAAGTAGTCTAGTGACGTAGTATGGGCCAGCGATCGTAAATAATTGCATTTTTTTTGTGGACGTGATATGCTCCCGCGTGGTGGAAAGGTTGATGTGGTCATAATGATGATCGATTTGGTAACGATAATTGTCTATGTCGAACACTTTCCATGTAGCGGTTAATTTCAGTTGCTTTAGATTCAATAGACTAAATTTATAAATGCCTACATTAGTTTGAAAATGCGCACAAGTGATGCAATCGATGCTAGTATTCTATTACATAGTA
This sequence comes from Penthetria funebris, assembly GCA_027564355.1. Taxonomy (NCBI): domain Eukaryota; kingdom Metazoa; phylum Arthropoda; class Insecta; order Diptera; family Pleciidae; genus Penthetria; species Penthetria funebris. Next base: position 688 of record JANSTX010038819.1, on the reverse strand, counting down.
CTGAAAGAAAAAAGAAATTATGGAATAATTAATAAACTATTGCTAAATGTGTTTTACAAAATCTCGCAAAATCCAAAAAAAAAAAAAATTGAAAATTGCGTTAAATCTTTCTTTTCAATTTATCCCCCTCTGTTCATCACAACCATGGACGCCATTTAAGAAAATTTAAAAATTCATTCAGTTAAAATAATAATATTGTACTTAATTATAAATTGTATTAGTATTAGTAAATATAGTATGTATTTCGAAAATTCTGTATTTAATAATTCGAAAATCTAAAATTTCTTTTTCGAAACAAGAATTTAAAATCAATGAAATCTATAAATTAAATGAAATCATGCGTTTGTTTTATTATTTTGTTTCCAACATTCATCATTTTATTATCTATTTGTAATTCTCGCTTGAATATATCAATACAAATTTTAATTCAACTCAGTTCACATTGTACGATATTTCGAAAAAAAAAAAAAAAATAAATATCTGAAATAATAGAGACCTCATTCCATTCACATATACAATCAGAAGTTACATCGATCATGATGTAATTAAATGAATTGATGTTGTAATTGTGTGCAGACTTTGAATTATTGTATTAGTGCAGCATGTATGGATAGTTAGTTGAGTGGATTGGATATTAAAGTATTCCACTTTTACTTTCAAAATAATATAAATATGCATAACAAGTTTT
>JANSTX010038808.1:0-13076 GCA_027564355.1 Penthetria funebris | reverse complement strand
GATAAAGCTTATACTCCCACACATTCTTTAAATTATAATATCAGTTATATATGTAAAGTTTTAAGTTTGTATGTATTATAAAAACAATTTTAACATAAAAAATAGAAAAAGGAGTCAAAACTTTGTTCACAGGGCCTGAAAAGAGTAAATAGTTTGTATAGGAGGTACTTGAAGGAGTACTCCAATTTTCCTCATATTCGCACTTAGGCTTAGAAATCAGATAAAAGTGACACATGCATAATTTCATGCATTATGTCAATGCAATCTCAAGTTATACAAACGGGTTACTCCTTGGAGTACCTTCCATGTATATTGTGCACGATAACTTGACATTGCATTAACATATCGCCATGAAATTTTGCACGTGTCACTTTTATCTAATTTGTTAGGCTAATTTCGAAAATGAGGAAAATTAGAGTAGTACCCCTTCAAGTATCTCCCATACAAACGGTTTACTCCTTTTAGATTAAAATTGTTTGTATAATACATACAGACTTCAAATTTTGCATATATACCTGATATTATAATTGAAAGATTGTGTGGGAGTATAAGCTTAATCGGATCACTCCTTGGAGTAACTCCCATGCATATTGAAGCACGATAACTTAAGATTGCATTGAAATATCGCCATGAAATTATGTACACGTCATTTTTATCTCATTTGTGAGCGATAGTTCGATGGTGAGAAAAATGGGAATACTCCTTTAAGTACCTCCCATACAAACTTTTTACTCCTTTTAAATTAAAATTGTGTGCATAATATCAAAGATTAATATAATTATATTGTGCTTTTGTATTATATACCTGTAATTTTGGGCGGTTAACAAAGTTTCAAGGGACTATTGTATTTGAGATCATTCGTATATCGTCTTGAAAGAATAATCGTTGTTATAATTAAAACTATATGAAAATGTTAACTTGATCAGATAACTTCCTAGTGTACCTCCCATGTATAACTTTTACTCATTACTGATTTTTTTTTTTTTTTTTTATACTGAAGTTATTCTTTAGGGAGTGGATACCCTTTAATGTTCATAACACAAAATAACTTTTTATTCGCTCAAAACGATGGATTAGGAATATATGAACGTAGGAATTGGTGAACATTTGATTTATTTATAAACGTGCCTCGATATCTAATCGTGCGACCAAACGTAAATTCAACAGAATGCGAGTGTGATAACTGAGCTAGTCGTGAATTAACTGGAAATATCCGAATATTGGGCATAATGCTAGCAATCTCAGCTGAACAATTGAGATGATAATATCAATAGAAAAGTGAGAGCGCACCCACATTGCGCCTATGCCGAAGAGAATTTATGTGACCAATGATTTGTTCATCACCTATTAGTCGAAAGGCTCGCCTCTGAATTCTGTCGAGAAAATCAGGGGTGGTCGCCGGAGCCCCAGCTCATATGTGAGAGTCGTACTCCATTAGAGGCCTTATATATGCTTTATATATAATGGCAATATGTTGAGGATTAAAATGTTTTCTAAAACGACGCAGAAACCCAAGCCTTTTGGCCACGGCCTTGGCCACACCCAAGATGTGATCATTCCATAGTAGTTTTGAATTGATTTGCGTTCCGAGAGAGTTCAGACCCGAAGTATTGCGCAGCAAATTACCATCGAAATGTATATTTGGATCCGGAGTATTTGAGTTATGCGACAAAAGACACAACTGCGTCTTATTCGCATTGAATATTACGAGATTTCTCCGTCCCCAATCAGAAATGAAATTTAAATCACCGCTAAGAGAATTGTCCATATCAGCGCGAAGCGACTCAACCATGACTCCGGATTGCCTTTTGTCGAAATAGTAAGAATGATGCAGAGTGCTGTCATCGGCGTAACTGTGAATAGGGCTTGCAGTTAGTGATAAGAGTGATTAAATTACGTTATATGATAGTAACATTCACTAATGTCTAAGAAAATTCTAGGTACGAGATATCAACTATTTTGCAATTCTCTTTAATGATTATTTATATATTATGTTGTGATCCGTTACACAATTTCCAGGTCAACCAATTATACGTTTCTCTTGTTATAATAAGAACCAATATATAAGTAATAAACTAAATATGACAAAAAATCGTATTAGGGGTTCGAATACATACTAAAAATATTGAAATAATTTTGATTGGTGACAAGTGGAGTGGCCGACTATCACCGATGTTATACTCAACCACTTTTACCTTCACGTCGTGTCGCCGGTAACTTGATCACGATTTATGTCAATAATGACGTGTGATCGAGTCCAAAGGATGGTGTTAATTTCGTGTTTGTCAACTGGTTAAAATATCTATTCATCTCAACAATAATTATATGATTGATTCTATTTTTTTCAGTTACCAAATTCCAATTATAGTTATTTGAATAGACTTAAATAACTATGTTGCATGCATATTTAAAAGGGTAAATAACCATTATAATGCCACCATATACGCCTTTGGCGTTAAGGTTCATAAAATAAAATAATGTCGTTGTGAATTAATCCCGCATAACAACAGGTAAGTGATGGTGGGAACTTAATCGGAGCCGATAACAAGGACTGTCATTGCTTTCATATTGAATCTGTGGTTATGTGGTTATCTGATGATATTCCAAACAAGCAGAAATAGAGGCTGATATTCAAATTGATTAAAAAATAGTAATTAAATATGTGTGAGTACTGACGTGATATCTGTCACCTACTATTATTGCAGTATAGGACCGGTTCTATTTCAGAACTGCATATTCGAATGGGATACATATAGGTTTCAGTTCTGGTAAGTCCTTTACAGATCATATCAGTAAATAAAGTATTATTGGTGAAAAGTCGATTGAATTGCATATGTTATATTTTGACATTATGCAACCGGTCGATGGTGTTGTTTCGAAAGTTATTGCTGACGAAATTTGTCTACTAATTGAATGAATCCTTCTAAACATTAACGTTGATGTTATACTACTGTAAACTTCTTAAAATAATATTTGTAACTATTATCGTAAAAGTCAAAAAGGAATTAAAGTCATAAAAAATACAATACGACTCTGATTCACCAAAAATAAATAAATTTTTTGCAACATTCTTCAACGCGCTTATCAGATTTGCTATATTTCAAAAATCTCTCCATATTTTTATTGCTTTAAATGCTGTAAATTATACCTTGACCATACGTTTATTTTTCGTAGTATTTTGAATTCTTATTATAAATGGATACACTTATTTGTATAAGCGTCTTCAATACTTTGATATTTGCATAGTTTTACTAAATTAAGTGCAAGATGCCATTCGAACTTCATCGTGGCGCAACTCATTGGAATGATCGACAGATACGCTCGTTTCATCTCCGATCAAACGTCTGGAGTTGATATATTATTGTGATCAAATAATCCGTTACAGTATGTATAGATGAGGATTGGTAAAGTATAATTAAAATGTTCATAAGAACAATTTATGATAACATTACTGATTGAATGCATTAACCAATTTAATATTAGGGTCGTCAAAGCAGTACTATATATTTGATTAACATCATATCGGTAATTTATTTTCTCTAATTCCTACCAAAATTGGCAATAATATTGTTTGACAAATCACGGCACAAGAAGATCCATTTTTTTATATCAAAATTTGTACAGCGATAAATCTCATTTTTGGTTGAATGGACCATGTCAATAAGCAAAATTGCCGTATATGAACCATGAATAACCACATAATTATCTTGTCTGTCATTACATCCAAATTATAACTGTATGGTGTACATTACCTGATGGTAGCTTATTTAATCAAAAATGAAGATGGTAAAAGTGTTACAGTCAATGGAACGCAATACAGAAACATGTTGTTTGTTAGAATTTTTTCTCCAGGGTTATGTTAAATTGCTGGTTTACTGCAATCAATCACAAACACTCAATGATCTTAAACTAAACATTATTTGTGTCATTGGTGAAATCAGTGCAGATTTATGTGGAAAAGTGACCAACAATTATTGTTTCAGATTCTAATTTTTGAAAAAATCCAGAGGCAGTCACTTACATGAAATCATTTTTAACTTACAATGTCATCAACCCTAATTCTTAAATAAATCAAATTCTCATTGATATCTTATACAGATTTGTGTTTATTTCAACTTAATTTGATGATCCTTAATATGTATTACACTAATGTACAATTATTCACATCGTCATGAAACTAAAGAAAAAGAAGCAATCAAATATGCACTCAAGATATATTCAGCAATACACATGATAATACAATACAATACAATACATATATTCAGCAATACAATACAATACATATATTCAGCAATACACAAACATACAATTATATGGCCTTGTTGCATTCTTGAAAAATAATTTCTTTTGATGGTTTAATATTACAAAGCAATCAGTCTTGTCTCACTGCTTTCCAGAGATAGCACTTTCCGATTTAATAACATTGACAAGTTTGAGTCAGTTTCATCAATTATTTCTAAACAATAATTCGTACTATTTATGAACTTCGATCTGGTTTTCTCTATTAAAATAATACATTTTGAGAATGCGACAATGGTTTTGTTTACTCTTCATATACGCCATAAGTTAATTTGACCGATTAGCAAATAACTATCATGATCGTAAAACATCTGCAAACTGCGATCGTCAATCAAAGAATGTTTTCATTTTTTACTAATTATTATGTGATCTATTTGATATCTGGTTTGCCGATCCAGTGAACACCAATACAACAGCAATAGCGATGGTTCTTTATGTCATTTACTTCAGTTTGGACTGAAGTTTGAGATGATGATTTTCTCATCACATTTGTCCAATATTATGTGTTTTTATATGATAAGTTCAACAATAATGTCCGGGCTTAGTAAATTATATGTTGTTGTGAACTTAATAATGTAATTTGCAAAATGGGTATAGTAAGTTATCGGTGAGTTTCAGTATTTTTTTTTAATAAAGAATATTTTAATTTTAATATGTAATCTTAATTTATAAAAAAGTAATATCAAATAATCTAACATATTTGAACAATCAACGTTACAACAAAAACAATTACAGATAAAGTGCTACTTGTTGCACTGACTGATGTTGTTGGTTCCTCAGTAGTAGTTGTGGTTGTGTCGGGAGTGGTTGGCTTCTCCAATAAGTTTTCTTCAATCCATAAATCAATAAAATTAATATGAGTATTAAGCCAATTTCTAGTTGCAACTAATTGGGACTGTGCTTTTTCAATGACATCAATGGAAATAATATCCTTTAACCGAACGAATTCCAAAAGCTGAATAAACTATAAATAATAGAAACCTCATTTACTATATATAATATAACAAATTTTCAATATATAACAAACGTCTCTAATATCGCCATCACTAGCAACATGTTCAGATAGTCCAGAAATAAAACTCGCTATATTTTCAGCAGAATGAATGCTATAAGTCCCATCAATGAATACACTCAATAAATATATGACCATAGATAATCCTTTGGCACTATTTTTGTACATTTTTTCAACCATTAATCGTCGATTTGACAAAGTAATTTCATTAGGCAAAGTTTCATCATCTAGAGAAATTTCTTGAACCAGCACAATACAATACATTTCTCAAATTTTGGTGAATTTCATCTCCGTTGTGTATATGTGACAATATTCTCTGGTTGGTTAGACTTCTACAATTTTGTGATCCAAAAGTACACGATAAATCAATTGCAATTGTCCTTAAAAATTTTCTAAAATGTGATTCTTCTTGAATGTCTTCAATACCAGTATATTCGAATAAATGCTCTGTTAGTTCACTAATAAATACCTAATAATAAGAAACAAAATACATTATGGAATTAATGGAAAATGTGTAATTGAAAAGATAATTATGAATTTTCTAATATAAAAATAAATAGTATTCATTAGATCCGTTAGCTCCTTGATAATATTTAATATTTAACGTGTAACCATACGTTTTATTGAGTTTCAATGCAATTAATCTGTTGAAAATGTTCGTTACATTAAAACACTGATGGGTTGCTAATTTGAATGTAAAACGAGGTACTTGAGTCATCCAACTTGAGAGTGACAGGACAAACGGAATTATAAAAAATTATATGCTGATGGTAATTTGTATTGATTGATCAGTAGTACAATTTGACCACACAATCAATTATAGTTTTGGAGATTTCCTAGGTAATCAGCAAACACAATATACTGGACAAAGTGGTTAGTTAAACTTCACGAGGTGATAGGCGTACCTTTTGTTGTATCTCGTGAACAACTCGCTTAAAATTAAAAAAAGATGAGCGAAACATACTGTGTAGAAAAGCAGATTGCTGATCTCAAATTAATTTCATCAAATGGAAAGATGAACTGAGTTTTTTCGATAGTGGTCTGTTAGAGGAGATTCTGCTCCAAATCCTGGTGACTTCATATCCGCATTAAAACACCTAAGGAGCGGTAGGCCGACCGTCGCCAATAATTTATCACCAGAAATGATGAAAGTCGACTTGGATGACATTGCATCAATATGTGATCGTATTATTAGTGAAGCGTGGTTGTCTGATGATATTCGAAAGTTCCAAAGTTATCTATTATAGTGCATGACAGAATCATTTCAGTATTGCAAGCGGGATGTGAACAATCCTAGAAAGTAATGGAAAACCGCTGAATATGATCAGCGGTCTATAACGTGATTCACAATGTGAAGTTTTGCATCGTGGAAGGTTTGGTGATATTTTTCATGTACATTCGGGTACAAAACAGTGATGTATACTGTAACTTCTATTGTTCCTGCTCGCCTTAGACTGAAATATGTTGTAATTAAACTCTGAACCGCATGATATCAAATGGGTTCTAACCAGTTTACTTGCAAATCCTGTCTTCACCGACGACATTTATTTGCTTTCGCACATTGTACTTTAAAGTGAAATTAGAACGACTAGACACAAGTCGGTCCAAAGAACAGTATTTCAAAGACGAAACTCTGGCAAATAACATCGTGTCACAAATTCAAGTTTTCCTAAATAGGTGCCTCAGGCGCATGCTGAACTTTCTGACCAAATATACAATATCAAGCGAAGAACCAAGGAGGTTAGTACTACTATTGGCAGGGAGTAGAGTGAAGTGAAGGTGCTGGTCAGAGCGGTTTTTAGTTGACGCTATATACACTGATTACTAATTTTGACTTATTCATTACCATCTTTAATCTTATGATCTTATTTTTAGTTTTTCTTTTACATCTATATCGGATTGAAATCAGATATATAAGCATAGAGTTAACTTTGATTGACAGTATAGTTTAAGTAAATATTGATAATAAAGGGTTTCCCCTAGGATTTAAGATGCAATCCTGGAACTCTAAAATATAATTTCAATATTGAATGTACACATTTTGTTGTAATAAAATGTAAACAATCGAAAATATTGTTATATATAAAAGAGAAATGTACTCACTCTATATACTTGATAATTTCGAAGACCTCTCATATAAACATTAAGATAATCGAGATGACGTTTTACCGATGCCCAGGGTACATACTCCAATTCGTTCTTCATATATTTAATAATATCAAATGAAAAAAAGGTAACGGGGATATACATCCAAATACATAAATTAGATGCAAAATAGACTTGTTCCAAGCTCTAGACCAATTCTTGACCAATTCTTGCCAATGTAAATGCATCATCTATTAGTTGTGATCTACTTAAATAATGAATTTTCGAAAAAGTGCCTTCGTATAATGCGTTCGCAATTAATTGCCAATTTCGTAAATCATATTGAACACGATAATATCCAGTTTGTTGTTTATTAAATACAACCCAATCATCAGAGGTCCATTGACGTTCTTCACTCGGTTCAATTAATTGAGATATTGTGTTTTGTGGTAGCCAAGCATCTGGAATTGTACTAGTAAAATCAGCATTATTTGCAGTAACAAAATTGTACGGTATCCACCATGTTTGAGATGGTAATTCTTCATTTGGTGTTGTTAAATATCTTTGTTGACTTATATGAATCGTACCATCTTCATAATTTTGTTCAACAGTTAATAGTGGAAAACACGGTTGATTACTCCATGATGAAAATATATCTTGAACATTTAATGTTGCTGCCAATGTTTGATCCTCTTTAACAGCTATTTCCAAATTATTAAAGAGATCTTCTTCAGCAGCATTACTAAATTGTCTGAAATTGTTTCCGACTTTAGTTTAATTTATTTTAATTTTGATTTATTATTTATAATTACTTTTCGTCAAGATAATGTCTCAATCCTTTAACGAAAGTTCGGTATGTGAATGCGTGTAACAACATACGAATAACAGATCCAGCTAAAATGCAATTATAATTGCATTAATATTTTTATTAATATGTCGTATATTATAGAATTTATTATAAATGATAAGTATTCAAGAAAAAGTGCACAAACGGTAGATTCCGTTATATATAGATGACATAAGTCAGGGTTCAATTACAAATATAGTAAAGTTTACACAGCACTTTTGCGTATTTTTTTTTTTTCTGAGATGTTTATTTGTTGGCGTTACATGAACAGAATCAAATACAATAGACCCTTGAGCATGTCCGTCCGTCAGTCCGTTCGTCAGTTCATGTGTGTGCAAGATAACTTGAGAATGCTTCGAGATATCGCTATGAAATTTTGCACGTGTCACTTTTATCTGGTTTTTGAGGCTAAGTTCGAAAATGAGGAAAATTGGAGTACTCCTTCAAGTACCCCCCATACAAACAAATTTTTGATTAAAATTGTTTGTATAATACATACAGACTTTAAATTTAACTTCCTAGCGTACCTCCAATGTGTAATTTTTACTCCTTACTGATTAAAATAAGTTATATGATAGTAACATTCATTAATTTAGCGAAAATTCTGGGTACGAGATATCAACTATTTTCCAATTCTCCTTATTAAATATTTATATATTATGTTGTGATCTGTTAAACAATTTCCAGGGCCTACAATAGTTGGCAACCAATTATACGTTTCTCTGGTTTTAATTATAATAGAATTCGATGCATTGTTCATATTGAACGCTATTTAAATCCCAGATTTCTTAATTCTTTATTACTTGGTCCTATACATTTCTAATACTATACCAATTTCAAACCTTTCACTAGTATTTAGCGTACTCGAACTTAAAAGCTTGCTTTCAAAATTGTATCTAATTGGTTTAAGTTTAATATGATTTGCCACTAATTTTTAAAACTGAGGTAATGCTAATCCATAGTTTAACAACATATACGTCAAATATGACTGAGAGGTGGACTATCACCATTGTTACTTATTTTACTCAATCTATCATCAATATATCTCAAGCTATCAGTACAGGCATGGATAGCGAATAAATATTTGGTGTTATTGTCGTATTAAGGAAAGATTATGTAAATGCATTTGCATATTATAATAATATTAGCAACTTTAATAATAATAACTAAAAACTGTTACTAATAAAATAATTTGATACTTACATTTTGCATATGAAACATAATTAAATCGGCTCGAGATATCAATACGACTTTCAACATAATGTGTCATTGAGCGTGTATTTTCTGATGCGTCTGAAATGAATACATTTTGAAGATTGTTGTACACAAAATAATCCATCATTTTCCAATCAGGAAAAGCCTGTAATTATCTCAATAGTAGTTATATATATATTGGGTAAATATATTTGTTAAAAATTGCCTAGGCTTCGATTTCCGCAATACTTAAATTAATACTTAATTTAGTTCATGTATAAGATACGCGTATTTCATATTATTCAAAACTTATAGACACAGAAATTGGGAAATTCGAAATAGAATATAACTCTCGAATATTTTATGGAAAAAAACTTCTGATTATAAGATTGTTGGTAGCATCATGGTATTTGAAGTTTCATATCCTATTATAGATCATATTTTATGTAAGCCTGATCCTAATATTAATTTTTATACCAAATTTTCTTGGTGCAATAGAAAAATCGAATCACAAAGTTTCAGAATTGGTCACATAAATGAATGACACATAAATAAATTCATACTCATACTTATATCAAATACTTTAAGTTTGCTTACAAGTTCAGTTACATAATATTCGAAAAAATTTGCAAATCCTTCATTTAGCCAGAGGTATTAAACCATTTACCATTTAGGACTTACTAAATTACCAATCCATTGATGAGCATATTCATGAGTAATCACTGTAATAATGTCTGTTTTTGTTGAATTTGTTGACACGTCCTCATCAAATAGAAAGTTGGGCTCTCTTAACAAATTTTAAAATAAATAATCCAAATAATCATAAACTATAAAACGTGTTATAAAAGGTTTTCACAAAGTTATTGTATAATAAAATGTACCTATAAATAGCTAAACCCCAATTTCCCATTGCGTCAGCGGCAATTTGTGGAACACCAATTTGATCCATTTTTGGTAATGAAAAATTTACAGACAAATGTCTTTCAAGTGAATCTAAAATTTTAACACCGGCATCAATGGTCAATTGAGTTTCATTAATAGCTGTTGGACGAACGAAACTTCTGTGCACAAATTGTGTAGATTGTACCGTATGTGCTTCATGTAAATAGTCTTAGACAATAAAAGCTATTAGATATGTGGACATTAATGGTGATTGCTGAAATGATGTGATTGTTGTACCATCACCACTACAATATGATATAATTAATTAGTTATTCCATTAAAAGTAATTCAAAATTCACAACTAACTTGTTTGCAATTGTTTCTGGCATATTTGAAATTGCTGCGTAAGTACTGCCATGATTTATTTTAATTGTAAACTTAGCTTTTAAGGCTGGTTCATCATAACATGGAAATCCATGACGAGCACTTGTTGGTTCAAAATGTGTTGTCGCCAGATATATTGAAAATTAATTAAAAAAGCAAAATTAAATTCAAAGTAAATATTTTAAAATTATTGTATTTATAAAAATATTTTTATCATAGCACTAACTCTGGCGCTCTAGTGTTGATAATAACGATCGGCGTATATTAAATAATAAAGTTTTAAAACTATCGAAGTGGATCGGTCACATAGGATTATCAAATACAGATTTAACTTCAGACATCAACAAATAAGAATACACTTCAGTATTCAGTATGGATAAGGAACGTGAATTTTTTGGTAAAAATAACAAGACATGGATTTTTTTCAGAAACAGATAGAAACATGTAAATGTATATATACATAGCTATTCAATAACTGCTGAAGAATTGATAACTCATTTTCAATTTATGTGCACAAATGCATTAACCAATTTTTAACAGAACAACCAAGGTATTGATGATATTTGGAATGAATGTGCGAAATGTGGTAGAGAAAATTTCGTTTAAGAATTAATTGTTTAATAAATTATTGGATTATAATGAAATTGTCACAGCTTAGAAAATAACTGCAATGATAACCAGAAATGAAATATATCTGAACCCGAAAATAAATATGGTATAACCATTTTTCACTTTGTTCTAGAGCTATTTAAATGACGTACAGATCTCCAAAATTGATATTTGGCAGCAACAATGGATCAATAATATAATATGTACTTAAAGTGTCTTCTATGGGACTTGTATACGTTGACATCCGTCATAAAAATCTATTGTTATAGCCCCAGTGTCTGTTTATATTTATACTATTAGGAGATGAAAAACCTACTGAACCCGAAAATAAACATGGTATAACTATTTTTCGGTTTGTTCTAAAGCTGTTTACCAAATCTATAAATGACGTACAGATCTTCAAAATTGATATTTATTAGTAACAATTGATCAATAATCGTTATGTACTTAAAGTGTCTCCTATGATATTTGCATACGTTGACATCTGTCATAAAAATCTATTGTTATAGCCAAGTATCTGTTTTTATTTATACTAGTGGGAGATGAAACACCTACATGTTGTGAGTGTTTCAGATAGTTAAATGCGAACATTACTATAGTAATCGTTACAAATGAGGTTCTTAGTCTAAGCATTAAAATCGCTGTAATGTATGTCTTGTCTAAAAATAATTTGAAGTTTATTGAATTAAAAAGATAGTGCTAATGTCGTGTTTGTCGACTGACTGTAAGAAAAACAATAAATTAGGTAGTCAGGGTATTATGTACCACTTTATTAATATATTTAAATGTATAACTGAATAATTATGATTGATCCTATATTTTTCAGGTGACAAATTTCAATTATACTTATTTTACTTTACATTTGATGTGACATGCATATTTCAAACCGCAAATTAAAATCGCCGTCGTATACAGCCTTGAGGCGTAAAGGTTCAGATGATATGTAATTATTTAAGGTTATTCCCTTAAGTAGAGAATCATTAAATTTACATCATTATTCCACCATATTTGCCCTTGAATCGTGGCATAAAATCTAAGATGAAGTTTCTCGTATATTGGTTTTGTGATATGTGATTGCAACCAGGATAGTTTCAGATTTGTCAGATCATGTACAAATTATTTTAACTAATAATCATTTTTAATCATAATCGATACAATTTCAAACTCAAACACCATTATGCTATGCTGTTCATCGATTATTAACACATTTTGCGTAAAATTCTTAAAAGGCATGGAATCCCATTCAGACTGATGATCACGATCTGCGTTCTTTGTTGAGATTCTCATTGTAAGTATTTGCACCATCTAATAATTGGTGACATATTTTGAGCGATAGACACGATTATTTGTTGAAGAAAATAGAATTTACTCGACCATACGCATACAGTGCGGCGTCCGGTCGATAATTCCGCAAGAAATGTGCTATACTATAATCTTTAGATTAGTAGAAGAAAAGATCGATAAAAAAAAACAAGCCGTACCACTAAAGCAACTGCTACTACTGATAGGATGTGGAGTAAGGTGTACACTTTTTAGTTATTAAGTTTACAAACAGTGGTTTGTGACTGCAACTTATTTATTATTGAATGTAATTAAACCTGATTAAAATATCATCATGCAATTCAAATTAATAAGTATTTGATTTTTTAAATATCTTCTTCTTCTTCTTCCTTGCCTTTTTCCTTACTCAGGGTCGGCCCTCCTACTTCTCAATCTATTTCTCCACAAGTTTCTATCTTGTGTATCGTCACTTTCTGCATTCAA
>JANSTX010038797.1:0-13080 GCA_027564355.1 Penthetria funebris | reverse complement strand
ATTTTGTACACATATGGCAGATATTCTGCAACAATATCTAGTCAGTAAAATTGAAAAATTTCTCGCTATTACTAAGACTATTTGGATTTTAATTACAATTATTAAATGGAATAAGTGTTAAAAAAGTGCATTGGCAAAATAAAATGATTAATTTTATAAACATTATATAAAAAAGAGAGAAACTTTTAAATAATTCATAATAAAATGGATACAGTTTATGGAACCAAGAAGTATTTTCAAAGTCTGGGTCGAGGTGATAGCGAATATTACAGAAATTCATCAACAAGAGCAATGGTAAGTTTTTATTTACTAAACTACTTAAAAAGACATTTTCAAAAATAATTATGGTATTCTACAATGTAATGAAAAATAATAATGAAAAATTAATATAAAATTAGATGAATGTATAAGGTGCTTATATTATTGTCGGATCACCACCTAATGTATATACTTTACATTTATGGTAGTTTATAATATTCAGTGAACGGCAATAAAAATAACCAATATGCATATTATAATATAAATCACCTCTATCAAATTAATTATTAAAAATTTTAGTTCAAATTTCTATGGGATTGTTCATTTCATGTTAATAATTGCGAATAAATAATTAAATTATTTACAAATATTATAGTGGTATGTTTTTATGGCAGTACTCATATTCTTTATATTCCATATAAAAAAGGTAATTTTTTTGATATTTTTGTAGATTGTTGAATTAGGTCTCCTCGTATGCATTAAAATTATTATTATTTTTAGTTGCAACTACACAATGACCTGTAGCATAAATATGCATGTACGACAATAATAACTATATTTATGTATATATATATATGTATATATATATTTACTCGTTGATAATACCTACAACAGGTCATTATCTTTGTCCTCGAATTATTAATGAAAATTATTAATGTAATATAAAAAAAATAATTGTGTATTGTATATATAAAGTGTCTTATCAATGACATAAAAAAAAAATACTAAATATAGATATGCAAATTAGTAGTCTAATACTAATTTGCAAAAGATCTTACAGTACTAGCCAATGTGGAATAAATCGATGGCGTTAGTCACATCATCGTCAAAGGCAATGGTTTTATAGAACAATGAACTCTTTCTTAGTATACAAGATCACATTAGTCTATATATTAAATTAATAACTTCCAGAATTAAACGATCACTAATTATATTTAAAGTGATAATTAAAAAACCAATTATTTGTCTAATGCAACCTTTCAAAGCTTTTGTTCAAAATTATAACGGTCGAAAAAGGATAATTAAGAAATATAAAATAAAAGCAGTAAATTGACTTACTTAACTACGTACATATTTAACTTTCGATCTTCTAAACATTTTATCACTTAATTTTCCGATAATATTTTATTTTCTTAACACATAAATAATTTCCTACTAAAAAAAAGTGCACATTCATAAATCATAATGTAAATGGCATTTGGTGCTGCCCAATGCATTTAACGATTTCGTTGTGTAGAATTTAAGTAGAAACAGAGTGGCCAAAGATGCAAAATTATTACTATTATTGGTAGTAATACCAAAAATTTCTTAAACTAGCTTATATACCGAAAGAAAGCATCAATGTCTTAAATAGAATTAATTGAGTTTTTAACTAAAAATTTATAATTTGTTATTTTTGCATTTTGCCGGTTGTGTGGAATTTGTTTGAATCTACCATTCTACTAAAATTTATCTATGGTTGTTTTAATAACAAAAACCGTCATTGCGCCAATTGGCGCCTAAACTAATGTTTTGTTTTGTACTTAGTCATTCATAATTATATAGTGCTGGGTTTTCTGTTATGTTATTATTTTCTATTATTATTTCTACAATATAAAATATTGCCAATATATAATGCTGTAAAAATGCATAATTGATGCACCTCAACTGTTACATGTCGTTTGCATAATGGAAATCACGCGGAAGACAGATATATAATTGTGAATGTGAACTAGCAATTAATTTATGTGAATTTTAATTAAATATTCTACTTTAGGATATGTGATTTAGGTAAACATTTAATCTTAGACTAGTTTTATGAAACCCATCTCCAAATTCTAAATGAAACAGGAATAATTGCAAAAAAATTAGTATGTTACTCAATCGTCTAAAACATATTTAACACATTCAATTTTTTAATTATTTTTTGTCCTGATTGGTCACATTTACTTTCATGTATTACAGTAATACAGATTGCTGTATTCTGCTGTATTTATAATTTGATTACATTTCCGGCTATAAAAGTGTTTTGTATGTTGCAAAAACAGTGTTTTTCAATCAATGATCAATTACGAATTCTGATTTTTTTATAAACGAGGCAACAATGCGATCGTATATAAGTAAGTTAGAAGATATAATTATGGTGTCAGGATACAATTAAAATACATCGATTAAATATACCCATGAGTATGTGTCTCAACACAATTAATCTCCAAAAATAAAAAACTGTTACTCAGTGATTATATGATTTTATATGATTTTATACAATGTTACATAATCAAAAACGTTTATCTCTTTGGAGAACTGTACTCGACCGTTGTCACATCGGTCCACTGAGATCAAATTAGTGGATAAATATAGCATAACTAGTATTCCATACTGTACAATAATTAACAAAGTTTACTTTCCTTATTTATATCCTTGTTATGAAAAGTTGTACATGTTATTCTGAGGAAAAGGATGAGACCAGATTTACGTTTAACATTTCTGTTTCTAGCTCCAAAACAGAAAGAAGCCTGAAAAGCTAATTTTAAGATCATACTATATTTCAAACTACTGTTTAATGTGTAATTTGACATCACCGATTGTTGACATTAACGATAAACTGCAGACATTTTAATATTTTATATTGTTTGACTCTTAAAGATTAGTGCTTTTGTTCATATCAAAATGAATTCTGTGCTTGTTCGCCGATTGTTTTCACATTTAATTTCAAATATCAATGTAATTGCAGTAGAATCGAATAGAGTATAACTGCCAACAATTAAATGTAATATGATTTAAAAATCGCGAATGCTTATATGAGTATTCTCATATGTACATAAATTATGTCTGCAATTACAACAATTTAAATAAAACAGCATAATAATTATAATATAAATATTTTTTCAAGTAATACCGCATTTACACATCACTGTAATTAAAAATTAATTTAATTAGATTTATTTCTGAACAAAACTTGAATGGTAACGTTATGATAATATCAGAAATGCTATAATTATTTGAATTAATATTTGTTGTTTACATTTGAAATTATTTTATGAAACGGAAATAACATGATGGCACAGACTGAAAATAATTTGTACAAATTTGCATGAAATAACTAATAATAAAATTTGTTCTATATCTTATCTACTAACTTACTTATTTATAAACACAATTTTTCTCCCAAGATCATAAAAAAAAATCATCATTTAATAACAAGAAAAAATTACAAAATATTTACGATTGAATTAATTCAACCAAATCTACTTTACTCTACATTGCAATTAATATGCTTAACAAACTTTTATTTAGATTTTGATGCTTAATACTTTACACTCCTTATCGGTTTTATATTCAATATTCTTCTCCATTAGTTTTTTTAAATTCAATAATAAAAATGTCCATAAATAAAAATCATTATAAAACAATCAACAATAGTAATTAATCTGTTATATTAATTACTATTAAATAGTTTATATATTCCAGAGGCGTTCTTCATTCCCACATTCGGCCATCCTACTCAATCATCCGACACGGATGATTCCAATTCAATTGATGCATTTTCTTTAGCTATTTTTTTAATTGATTGTAGTATTGTTCTTTTTAAATTTTCATTTTGTGCTTTCATTTTAAACATTCGCATTTCATTTTTCTCAATATGCTCAGGTCTTGTTTGTATTGCTTTCTTTAAACTGGCCCATTGATTTAGTTCTTTATTTTTCGATAATAAAATCTCTTCAATTGTTAATCCAAAATCATTTGGTACAGTCTCAACATATTTAAAACGACATTGAACATCACCAATCAAATCTTCATAATCTGATTTATAATATTTATCAATGTATTCACCATAAGTTTTCTCATCGTTTGGATCGAAGACAGGTTTTTTCTTTTTTAACATCTCCTTAAATTTTGATTTTCTTTTACGTCTTTTACGTATATCTCTTGTATTTTCAATTAATTCATCTTGAAATGATTTTTTCTTTTGTTCACCATTTTCAATATAATCACTATCCATATTAAAATGACTATCTTGATAATTTTCATCTTGATTGTCATCATAATAATCATTGTCATCATCGGTATCATTTTTTGGATCATAATTATACCAATCGTCGTCAATTTTTAATTCTTCAATATCCGATAGACATGCTGGTTTCTCTTCACCTTCATCAAATTGATAATATTCATTATCGAATATTTGTTGCATTCTACGATCACGTTCGTCAGGATCAAAATCATCATCAATATAATTATCATCAAATGGTAAATCTTGATCGTTTAATGCTGTACCAGCAACTTCTTTTAATTTTTTTATTTTTTCTTCAATTTCTTTACGTTTGAATGCTTTCAATAATTCCAATTCCTTTAATTTTAGTTCTTTCTCTTTTTGTTTACGTTCTTTTTTCTCTAAGCGTTTTACTTTACGACGGTCGTCAACCTTACGAACAGATTATTCAATTATACGTGGATAACGTTTTATAAATTCCTTATCGGGTTCTTCAAAACGGAAATTATATTTATGTTCAAATTCAGCTTGTTTCTCTAATTCTTGTTCATCATCAGATAATTTAATGTCAACATTACTATTATTATCTTCATCATTGCTATCGCCATCATTACCGACAATTTCATCATATGTTGGCACGTTATCCTGATTTTTACCTTTATAACCATTTTTTAATATATAATTCCTAAGAAATATTTCAGCTTTTGCTGATTTTGGATTCGACCAATAATCCTTTAACGGTTTTAAAACTTTTGCATCATTGCAATCAAGAGTTGCCTGTTCACCGGCTAACCATTTCGAATATTGTTCATCTTCTGTTGCCTGTTCTTCAATTGTTTTCTGACGCTTTTTGAAAATACCACCCCAATGTTGCTAGCAGTAAGTCAAAAATCTAATTCGAATGGTCATTTTGGGAAGGTAAACTAAATACTGTCAGTAGTTTAACCCTGATCATATGACAGCAGAATAATTACTTGAATTTACAATATTTTTAATATTTTAACACATCCACAATTATCCTAAATCTTATCTAACAGCTAATAGAGGAAAATTTACAACATTTTTATTATAACAGAATTTTAAATTTGACCATTAAAAAGTTTATAATATTTCATTCTTATTCATCCATCTACAAGAGCATAAGATTTCTTTCGCAGTAAATTATTATTTATGAGATTTTTTTTTTGCATTTTTAAATTTAAAATGAACATCAAATCATAAATATTAATTATTTAATTAATAAATTACCTACTTTTTTTTTGATACGAAATAATTATTAAATATTTTGTTTTTCGAATAATTGACCTAATTTTGAGCCATTCAAGATTTCAATCACTTTACCATATTGCCATATTGCTAATTCACAACATAACATAATACAAAGCTGTTGTTTATTTTAATTACAGCCATATATTAAAAAAGTTTTTTTTTTTATGAAAAAGAAATTGATATTAAACTGTTATTGATCTAAAAAAAATCAATCTTTTTAAATTCGCATTATGATTATTATAATATTGAGTAATTATGAATTCTATCTACACGTTTACCAATAACGGACTATTGAATAACATTGTAAATTTTTCAAAACGTAGTAATGTCTTCAACCTATTGTATATATGGGCTCAATAACACTACTTAGTTTCTATTTATAATTAGTATCTATAATAATATTAATGAAAGTATCTTTAAGTAACCAAACTATATTAAATTATATTAAATATTGCAAATTGTCTAATGATGGATTAGTTGTTAGTTTTAGTTAATAGGTCAATAAAATTTCACCGAATAGAGAATAAATATTTTAGATTTTATAGCACTATGTACCCAAGTGGTGTAAAGGTCAATGAGATGATGACATTGACATCTCATAGTGAAGACCGCGAATATTTAATTTTTAGCTTTTTTAGTATTTGTAACATATATGCCACTTTATTTACTTTCTGTAAAATTATAGAATTCAAAATATCAAATCTCATCACTACAAGATCATAAAACGAATTCAGAAGAGGTTATTCGAAAAAGTGTGTTCTTGAAGGGCATTCTGAATATTATCGCAATGCCCATCTATATGATATGACCATAAATTGGACTGTTTCGATCAATGATATAATTTTAAAACTGAAATACATTAATGGTTTTCATATTCATTTAACAAATCCAATATATACTAGTTTATAATACACAATACATTCAGGTTTGGCATGTATCACGTCTGTATCCTTTTCGATTTCTGCCTTCATTCTATAAAGCTTATGGCGAAAATTCCTTTCGCATTCTCAATTTATAAGAATGTTAATAGCTCATATAATATTATATTTCATATCATAAACGAATCAAGACCCAACAACTGCTAAAATATAAACCTCATATTGAGCATAGCACAAAAAAGTTTCTCGATCACTGGGACTTATTCACAAGACCAATGCTTTCGCTTGATAGTCTTTACTAAACACTGTCTAAAGCACTGCTTTGGTATATTTTATAGCTTTATTAAATGTAAACTGATATAACTATAATTGAAATTTGTCAACTGGAAAATATAGGATCAATCATTATCCAATTATACAGTTGAATATTTCAATAGAGTAGTGCATAAATCCCCAGCTACCTAGTTTGTTTTTTTCAACCAGTCGACAAACACGACATTAATACCATATTTTTAGTCTCGATCACTCCCCATTGCTGACATATACACCGAGTTACCGGTGACACCGCGTGAAGGTAAAGATTGGTTGAGTCCTCTGGGGATCTTACTCACGGATTCTTAAAGGAATGTTCAATCGAGATCATCCTAAATATAATTATTTTATAAGTATATATGATAAATGCTGGTGTATCACATTATAGGATTCTGTCTTATCCATTCTAAAATTTATCGATTTGCAATTTATTCTAATTCACAGTCATGCTAAATACAATATTTTGTATAAATTAATTAAACTATATTCACTATACGATTAATAATGAAACCGTTCAAATCTCCTGAATACAGAATTATCTTAGTATTTTTGACCTATCTCCCAGTTTCCTCCCAATAATATAGTACAATATATAAAATATTACCGTTTTATACGTGATTCCATCCCAATAAATTTGGGAATATTTAAACAAATAATTTTGCTTTTCTCTTTCCAGACAAATTATTCATCCTACCAAAATACATTACATCGTTCAACAGTTGGACCATATTCGCATATAAGCAAACTGTCCTATCCAAATGATTACCATTTGAATAATCAATATGGTTACAATACATGGGGCATGTGGAGAGATACACGAAATTTAACACCATCAGTATCAAATTCATCGAAAAGCCGTAGTACTAAATCATTTTCAATTTTATTGATGACAGCCGCTTTTATTGTTGTTATAGCTGTGTTATCTGTGGCTGGATTAGCATATTATTTTAGTACATTTAAATCCGATTTAGATGATTGTAATTATAAAATAAAATGAGCAAATTTTAAATAATAGCGATTATTATGTATGTATAATAATATTTTTTGTCTTTTCCATTCTAGCAATTATGGTTTTTGATGGAAAATTTCGTATTACTCGTGGTGATGTTTTTACAACAGGTTTAAAATATAACCATACATCTGTTTTTCGACAGAAAACAGAATTTTATAATGGTTTAATTACACATAGTTTAGAAAATAATGGCTTAACAGTATATAAATGTGAAATTCATGGATTTGGTGAAGGACCACTAATAAATGTGCATTTTCGAATTTTTCTCGATATGAGAAAAGTACCAATGTAAGTAAATTTTCATTAAAAGGAGATATTTTATCTAAAATAAAACATGATTTTTTATATGTTAATATTCGTGGTAAAATCACAAATACAAAAAGTCAGCATATTCAATGAGATAGTAGACGAGCTAATAGACTAAATACAATTTTCTGTAGATAGATACATGTCCATAAGAAAAATAGTGATAAAATGATTGAAGAACTTCAACGTGGATTCACGGATATTGAGGCTCTATTTATTACTATGCTAAATGTTACACTAATAATGTGACACACTTGTCTCATACGATTTTGTAAATCATTAAATCCTCAAATTACAAATTACCTAATTGAAAAGTGCGATCAGAAACCAGATTAAAAAATTAATTGTTAAATTAATTGCTTCACAATGTATATGAGAACATCAAGAAAGTATTTGGTAATAGGCCTAATAGACATACATTGATAATGCACACGTACGTGTACAAAATATTCAATAAGTAATATCCATGTTAGATATATTGCTTCCTGAAATTCAATAGACTAAGCTACCAATTTTACTGCTATGGATACGAACTTCAAAATTATTCTAACGTTCTAAATTCCAATTAGTTGAATATCTCTTCTTTGCTACAAACTATAAGTTGTGTAATCAAATCCTGTAATAAAAAATATTAGAGCTGCTGATGCTATTCATATATAACCAAACAACTTAATCGGTTAACCAATAAACTATTAAATCAATCATCCATTGTATTATCTTGATGAACTTGGTAGACTACAAGACAATAACGGTATACTGATGTACCGCGATCAACGGACGGTGGTCGACGTGGGTTTATTTTAAAAAATCATATATTGAACTACGATAATCTATAAAATTGTAATAATAATGACATTTCTACGATATTTGTTTCAATTTTTCCCCTTTAATATTATTAATAACTAATTAGAAACAAATCTATTCTTATTTTTACCTATAGGACAATCAAAATAGTCGAAGAACACATTAAGCAATCAATTTTGCGTGAACTATCATCAAGTAAATATAAATTAATTCACATTGAACCAATGTCTATTGAAATTAAGCGATTACTTGATAATGATGTACTTAGATCAGCTTCTTTTATTCGAGATCCGGTAAGTTATCTAATAATTTTTAAATTTATGAATAATCGTTCTAAATATATTACTATATTAATATATAATATACTT
Source organism: Penthetria funebris (assembly GCA_027564355.1). Lineage (NCBI taxonomy): Eukaryota > Metazoa > Arthropoda > Insecta > Diptera > Pleciidae > Penthetria > Penthetria funebris. The sequence goes on along the minus strand of JANSTX010038797.1, from coordinate 3,900 downwards.
AGACTCCTACTGTCCATTCATCTGTATTTGATGAGGTAAATAATAAAAAACCAGGAACAATTGAAAAAACTATTGTAAAATTACCGACAAATAATGTAAAACCAATATTTAAATCAAGTGTTGAACCAGTCAATGAATCGGAACGTTCACCCATTTTACATGGTTCATTTGAAGTAACAAAAACAGATGCTGATATTATGCAAAAAAGATCATCTAGCACAATTAGTATTTCAACATTAAAACCTTTTACAATTTCAAATTATGAAATGCGAGTAAAATCAAAGAAAACTACTGTTGAAAAAGTTAAAACATCGACAACAATTGCTAGTAAAAAAATTAGAACAACAACACAGACCCCATTATTACCAACTAAAATTGAAGAAGACACTACAATAAATTCGAAAAATTTAATAAATAATAAAATTACTGATGTACCACAATATATTCCAACATCAACAACAATTTCAACAACATCAACGACAACTTCAAATCAAAATGATAAGACGACAATAACAATTGAAAACATTCCAAAAAAATCAATAGAATTAATTGAAACAACTACTGATTCTTCAATACCACCAAAATTAGACTCAAATTTATTTACCAGTTCACCAATAATTGATAGAGAACCTTGGCACCCAATACATCCAACAGATTCATCAATTTTATTTAGTACAACAAAACGATCACCAGAAGAGTTTGCTTTACAAAATCCATTAAAAGCATATGATCATCAAATTTTAGATTTCAATATTTTACCCAGAAATAAAATCAGATTTTCAGATTATTTAACAGAAAATCCTAATCATCAATTTTTTTATCAGAGTTTCTCGAATCCAGCCTACACTTATTCAACAAAAGGTATTGAAAAATTAGGTACCGGCTTTGTAAAACCATATCCAATACCAGTTAATAAAATTAATGAGGAAAATTTTCCATCTGATTATAAATATTTGAATAGTGAAAGATTAAACGAAGGTGAAATTTCAACAAAAGATCAACAACTGGACATGAAAATGGATAAACAAAAATTTGAATATTTAGGTGATGGTGTTATTGTTAAAAAAATTGAAAATATAACTGGTGCAAGTACGACATCAACACCATCATCTCCTCAAACATCATCAATAATATTAGACGACAATGATTTAACAACACTAGACTATGCTCAATTTAAATCAACATTTTATGATGAAATATCATACGATGAAATTAAAAATGTTGATCAACAAACTACGGTTGAGAGTGTTGGTGCATTATTATTAGATCTTTTAGACGATGATGAAGTAAATATACAAAATAATAGTAATATTATTAATAATATACAACAAACAACATCACCAATTGTTAGTAACTCATTGAATTCAACAGAAAAATTAAATTTTAAAAATATTAAAGATATCATCATTGCTTCAACATTTAATAAAAATGAATCATATGGAAATAGTGAAATTAAAGACGTACAAAATAACAAAACAAAATTAAACGACGACAACAATTATGCATTTATCAATCCTGCAATTGAAATAAGTACCGAAAAATCTGAAGCATCAGGATTTGTTGAAATTGAAACTGTAAAATATTCACCAAATGTATGGGAACAACCAATGTTGTTTCCAATTCAATCAAAATGGGAACTCATAGATGGATCCTCAAATATATCGGTAAATGAAAATAAATCAATGAAAAAAATATTTAATGAAACATTACAGGCATGGATTGTTGAAAATTCTCAAGATAGTAGTCGTCCAACAATAAATGACAAAATGAATAATTTAAAAACTAAACGTATCAATAGTGCACAACACGTACGAAATATATCTTCAATATTTGATACGCTTTCATCAAAATTAGACATAACCGCAAATGTACCCAGTAAAATACCACCATTTACCGCATTAACACAAAATAAATTGAAAACAAAAATCAATACTGATATTTCGAATAATGTTAACAATAAAAGAAATAATAATAATAATAAAAAGCAATCCAGACCACCATCAATAGTGTCATCAACAACACCGGAATATATATCGGAAAGAATAAATGACAAATTATTAACAAGTTCATCAACACCATCAATTCCAATAATTCCATTTGAATCGAATGTAAATGAAAATCTTCATAATTTCGAAACAATTCTGGGTGCAGCTGAAATTGAAGAAGTTGATCCAACACAATATGAAGATATGTTAAGACAAGATAAAATTTTATCATCTTCATCTACTGCAACATTTAAACCTCAATCTTTAGTTACATTGATGCCTGTACGATCGAATTCTGGACTAAGACCAATACATCATAAAAGTGCAATCGATATTGGTAGAGGTTTTCCGGCTAAAATAAACAGTACAATGGAAACAATAGTACGAACTGGAATAAATTTTGCTGTGCAATAATTTTTCAAAAATAAAATTAGAATTATGTATTGTAATTAGGTTTGCCAATTTGAGATTTAAGTGAAGTATTACTATATATGATAAAATCAAATATTTATCATAGTAATCACAATGTTAGTAAGGGTAAATTTAAAACTTTATAATAATTGTTATTCCTTCTGTTAAGTTAATTGAACAGCATCTAGCAAAGATACACATTTACTTGTACCACATTAATTTTCATGAAGAAATTAATTAAGCATAGAAATATAGCAAAAACACACACAGTTGTCGACTTGAAGCTCATGTCTGGCCCTGTAATTACATCAACATTTAATAATACGCTCTGACTCAGTTTGTGATAGCAAAAAAGGACAAGATTTTCCAGTCGATTGGTTTAATTCTCATCTGATACGATATATATTATAACTCAATTAATAACGAGCACGATCAAATGTACCAAAAAAATTGATATCTGTTTTAGACATAGATTCACATCGAAAATATCAGTCATGTTCGGGAATTGCTGGTTGAACGAATCATTATTTTATGACTTGGTAGTACTTTATCACTTAAAATATTTTCTTAAATTTAGTATTAGGTGAGCATTAAAGTTAGAAAATATTTGAAAATTCAAAACGTTTGTCTTACACTAAAGCTTAATTAGTGCCACATTTTAATAGATTTTACCGCAATTATCTGGAGATCGTATAAATATTACCGTGGAGTCACATAAATATTATTAGTTTTTCTATATTATTTTACGTCACTTTTCGATACTTATTACCATGATACTGCATATAGTAATTAATATAATACCGCATGAGTATAGAAAAAAAAAAACCGTGAGAGTAAGTCTTATTGTGAAACCATAGTAAGTGGTAAGTCACGAGCATTTATAGAAAACAAAAATTTTAATTTAGTATAGGGCGAGCAGAAACGTATTTTTACCCTGACCAGGATAAGTGTTTCAATGATTAGTTTTTAATTGCCGTTAGACATTCATGCAACAAAAAAAAAAATTACTATCAGACAAACAGGAATCTTAGATAGTATTTAAACATTTAGACTTGTCACTTGCTTTTTCTTACCTCGAAGCGCAAAATAAGTGCCGTATTTTAATAGTTCTAACTTATAATATTACCGTGATACCACAAAAGTATTGCCATCAGACAACATAAGTTTTACCATGATAGTATATAGGTTTTACTGTGAGACCAGTATTACCATAAGACTACACCGTTATACCACATAAGCATCGTGGTAAGACCACAAAAACTAGTATAGTACGAGCATCCATTTAAGAAAACTAAATTTAATTTAGTATCAGTGGAAATTTAATGTAGTACCATTAAAAGTGTGTCTTTGCTAGAAACCACTCTGCTAATATTATAATATATTGAAAAACAAGAGAAACTTATAATTGGTTGCCAATTATTGGAGGTCCTGGAAATTGTTTAACGGATCACAACATAATATATAAGTATTCATTAAATAGAATTGCAAAATAGCCTAAAATTAC
>JANSTX010038775.1:0-13084 GCA_027564355.1 Penthetria funebris | reverse complement strand
TAATCTTGATGATTGTCGGCCACGCCATTCCTAGCCATATATATATATGTATTATCTATTCCTGCAATAACATGGGTGCATAGGATTGCAGAAAAATCTTAGTTAGCCGCTTCTAAAAATATGTGGAGATAATTATAAATTAATTATTAATTATTTCTAGATTAGATTAGGACGTACGCAACATAGTTTCATGTTGCGTACGTCCTAAAAAACACATATTTCAGAAATGTGTGTCTATTATAATGTTTTAGTGGTCTAACTTACTAGTTTTGATTGTATAATGTTAATTATCTTTATTAAATTTGTAATTTAAAGCATGTCATTATAATTTCTGTCGAAAATGTTTTCTTAAGTATATATAGTTCTTGCAAAGTGGAATAAGAGTTTTGCGAAATAAACGGTTATAAATTGCATGAAAGATGTTTACGAAATAAGAAAGTGGATTATATTAATCTATAGTTTTACTAATTCATTTGATCTATCGTTCACGAATGAAATTCACCAAACAATTATATTATATACATATATATATTTAGATATAATAATCACCAAAATTATATTTATCTGTATAATTGTATTTATATATGTATTATTATTTATTAATATTTATTATTTATTATTAATTTAACTCTTCTATCAAAATCTTCTTTATTTCGCAACTTCAATTCTTATTTGACGTGTGCATGCATGAGCAAAATAAAGATCAAGCGAAATAAGTAAACATATTAATCATGTTCCACAATTCGTTATTTCGCTTCTCAATTTGGTATACAGTTTAGGCGAAGTGAAATAGTGTGGAACTTGTTATTTAGCGCATGCGAAAAAAGATGAAATTTTAAATGGTTAATTTCGCATGAACTACATAATACCTATGTTAACACGTATGCTAATAGTATATGTAAACTTTATGATATTAATAGCCTATTCTCTCATGATACTATTTACCAATTAAAGTTTTTTCAGTAGTTCTGTAAATTATTGACATAATTTGATAGCATTGACATGTTCCCGGTAATCGTATACAATTTATTACAGTTTTCACATCAATTATAATAGAATATTTAAAATTAATAAATTTCAAAAATACAATGAAACAAACTATTGATGTCAATAATAAATTTTCCAAATTATATTAAAATCTTTTATTAAATTTACATTTAATGAATGTACTAAACATTATATAATTGTTAATAATATTGGAAGCTACATATCATAAGTGGATATAATATATATATATATAATTTCACTATATATAATAATGAGAAGCTGAAGCTACTGAATTTCGATAATATGATTACAATTTCCCTATTTATTTTGTGTTGTATATGAATTCATAATTATAATAATGGCCATTAATTAAAACAATTATATTTTCAACAGACAAATAAGCAACATATTCGAATGTTATATGAAACAAGTGAAATGTATAATTGGTTCCGATAATGATTGTAGGTCATGGAGTAAGAGGTGTACATGTCGGAAGACACCACAATAAATATGAGGACTTATAAGTATACATGGAAGGTACCCAAGGGAGAGGGAGTTATGCGTTTAGGTTTTAATTTTTATTTATTTTTCCAATCATAAAACAATTTTATGTCAAATTTCAAGCGTGTGTATTAAAGGAGTGCTCTAATTTTCCTCATCTTCGAATTTAAACCCACAAATTAGTTTGAAATGAAAGCTGCTAAATTTCATTATGGTATCTCAAAGCAATCTCAAGTTATCGTGCAAAGACGATTTTTTTTTGCATATTAGGAATAATAAGTATACATGGGAGGTACCCTCCCTATATGGAGTAACCCGATTAAGTTAATTTTTTTAAATATTTTGCCAACTATAATATCAATATTATATAGTATAAAATTACTATTTAAATAGATATTTAACAATCTCTGGATGTTAGTCGGTGACTCCATTACCTATACCTAAATTTATCAATTATCCTTTACATCTGCTAGTCGCATATAATTTTATAAATCAAGGATATAAATTAAAATTATATATATCGAAATTGTGTAGATATAATAAATCTTAATCTATTATCTATTTTGCAATTTCTAAATACTTGAATTTATGATCTATATTTAACTTGAAAATTTATTAAAATAACTAAAACTCTTCTTCATTAAAAAATAAAATCACATAAAAATTGAAATAGAAAATTTACATATAATTTTATTGTGGTGTTACGTGAATTTTTTTATTTATTTTTTTTTTTTTTTACTTTAAACCCTAAATTCAATTTTATCCAATCTCAGATTCTTACATAATATTTTATATACGCAAAGATATTCTAAAATGGACCATTTTATTGTAACCATTACAAGCAGTTACTGGTGGCTTTATGATATGCCTAAAAGACAAAATTATGCAAATCTATTAAATGGGGTGTCGTATAGTTCATAAAATGAATAAGGACGACAAGTATACGAATAATTTAGATGTGAAAGAATAATTGAATATGGAAATACATTTTTTTTCTCCTGTATTCTATTCTCTGTTTTCTAATAAAATAAACAATTTAAAGTAATTTTAATAAAATAAATGGTAATTCAATAATAATAACATTAAGTGTATTTGAATAGTAAATATATGTAAAGTATTGTTTTACTATATAATATTATATATAATAGTGTTATATAAATAAAGGATATTTTAGAAATAAGATCAACCTTTTATAATGTAATATTAAAAACAAATAATATTAAAAAATATACGAGTAGGTATATAATAAATTGAAAAAAACCTAATGCATTTTCTTTTTAAAACCCACTGTATGGTTTTCTTCAAATAATAGTTTATATTCAATCCCCAAACCCCATTATTAGTTTGATCGGTTTTCTTGGAATTGCTGTATGCACACCACCATAGAATGGAATACCAAAAAAAAAAAAAAAACGGTAGTCTTATTTATGGATGAATTTCAATGAGATTAAGTTGAAAGTAACGACTGAAAATGGGTGTCAGTGTGATTTACAATGTTTTTTTTTTCCATGAAACTACATTTCCTTTGAGAATTAATTTTATAAAAGTACTATAGAATAATATTTACATATATATAGAAACTTAACAGTATAGCTATATTTAATCATTTTATTAATTTGTCACGTTATTGAATTACGTGTGGCTGTGAAAGGACTGTTGTTAAAATATGCAATTCCCATTAAAATATTCCACAGTAAATAATGTGAATACAGTTCCACAAATTATATTTTTGATTTCACTTATTTGTTTGATTCCACTTATACTTTATACAATTAAGTATTGGTCCTTGATATGACGTTAAATTATGTCAAACCGGTACAATTTTTAAACGAATTTAAAAAAATTAGGTAATTTTCGAACATTTTATACCCGTAGTTTTTTTTGTTTTTATATAAGTGAATATGCCCTAAAAATATTGATAGAATTAAAACATTCATTAAATTATTACATAAATGATTTTGCCCTCGTTAATAATTTATCAGTTAATATACGCGTTGATTAATCCTCATTGATTAATTTTAATTAATATTGGTTTTTATTTATACATTTTTTTAAATAAAATTAAATTTGGAAAAAAAAGTACATAACATTTTGCAATTTATCAAACTTAAACTTTGAACATAAATTCGATAAAATTCATATAATTGATTGAAATCATCTAATTTATCTATTTATTTCATTTAAAACTACATATGTTTGATAATTAATTTGACAGGCAAAATAATAATTACAAAGATTAATATCAACCATTTTTTTTTAAAAAAAGAATTCAACTGTTGTTGTATCAATTAATTTCTATGTTAGTACATATATGATGAGACATTATTAATTTTTTTTTTTTTATTTATTACTAACACTTAATTCAGAAATTAATCAGAAAAATATTATACGTTAAAATAACATTTTTAAGTGTAAATTTCAACAATTAGTCATAAATGTGACTTATTAAAGTTACCATCATTTTTAATAAATAATTACTATCAAATTTGATTAATTATGAATAGAAAAAGTGGAATCCATCACTGATTTTATGATATTTCATTTATATGACTAATGAATTTTTTTTTTTTATAAGGAATAAGGATACTACTATAGAAGTATTTTACACAGCGCCTAAATTGAACAAAAAAATTAAGCCAGAATATGGTAGTTAATTCCTAAACAATAGAAATTCATGTAGATAATTTATTCCTTGCAATAAAAAATTTGAAATTCAATTCGCCTGAAGGATACATTTATGTTAAATGTAAATTCTCAATGTTAGGTCGAGTAACGTCGATGATAGTCGGTCACTCCATTTGGCACCTACGACAATTATGGTTAATTATCGAAATTATTTATTCAATATATGCATAATACTTAATACAACGTCAGAATCAATGATATATACCAATAATCAATTATTGGTATATATCATTGATTCTCAATACCGTTGTGGAACATGAAAAACCAATCTCATTTAGTCGCTAATTTATGTACGGCTGTCTTGTTTGCTGTCATATGGTGTCCTTGTAAAAAAAGGTGATGATAATGACGTTAGAAAATATGTTATAGTTCCTATTGCAAATGAAAAATGGGTCTCAAATTTTAATTATAGCAAAAATCAAGCATTTAAAAATAGAATAAAATTAATTTAGACTAATATTGAAGTAACATAAAGCAGTCACACCATGAAGTATTAAATTGAGTAGTAAATGTATTTTAATTTAAAATCATAGTTTTATAGTGTGTTATTAACATTACATTAATAATATATTAACAAAGTGTTATTAACATTTAAACATGTACAATAATTTTTTAAAAACGGTATTCATAACATTAAAAGAATCTTCTGTGTCGCATATTATAAGAGATATCAGAAATACTATAGTGTGATACCTTAACTTTCCGTAATTGAAATGAAATACTATGGTTTTTTAAGACATTTTGCAGATAGAACATTTTACTGAAAAATTTAGATTTTAACTATTTTTAATAAGTTTTGTACTAGAATTTGGGATCGTCTGAAAGTTAACGAAAATTATAATTAATGGAATAGATTGAAATTTATCATTTATGACAAATCATATTTTTTAATTTTGGATTATTAGAAAATTGTACAAAAAATTAACTAAATTAAACTAACTAACGATGTTTTATAGATTTGATTTCGCAAGGTTAAAATGAAAGAATTTAGATCGATTTTTTTAAAAATTCAACTTAAACTGAAACTAGCTATGAATTAGTTTGCTCCCCGAATATGGAATTATTTACGGATAGTATACACTGATGAAGTTGATCACAAACAACACAAATGTAGTTAATGTATTAGCTAAATTATATAGACATACTCTTGATAAAAATTCCATTTACTCTGTAGTTCTTCAAAATTGTTATTTTTTTATTGATTGTATCAAATATTAGAAATTAAAGTATTATCATTTTCGTATAAAATACACTTTCATGTAATACAAGTATTTTTATATTAATATTATGTTTTTAAAAGTTATCGAAATGATCATATTAATCAGATTTAATTTTTTTTTTGTTTTTGTTAAATCATTTAATTGAAACAAGTATTTTATAGTTATCTGATTAAAATTTTATTTAATCAGTGTGTTTAAATATGTACTTAACATTAATGTACTTAATGATAACAAAAATAATAATCATATTTTAAAGCAAATCTAAAAAAAAAAATCACTGCAGTGATTTTTATAATTTTGTATTTGGTTGTAATGATAAAATGAAAATTAAAATATTGTGCAAAAAATGATTTTCATTTTTAAAATGAATAGATAGGAAATATTTCATCTTTTTAAATTTGTAAAAGGTTGGAAACTAGAAGATAAACAGTCGAGCTTTATCAAAAACTCACAGACAAAGGGTACAATTATAAGTACAATAATTTCATACTTGTAATGTAGAATCAGAGATAATGACCAAGGAGCCTAATTGGAAATTGAGTTACTATTGTATAATAGATTTGAATAAGAGACTCGGATATTGTAACGTAGTGTTTAAGATATTTGCCGGTCAGGTAGAGGCCTCGTTAATAAAAAAAAAAAAAATGTTAGACTTTGAACATATTGTAGTAATAGTGCTTCGTCGGGAATGGCAACAAATTCCACAAACTTAAATTCGTGCAGTCAAAAAAAAAAAACTAAACAAAAATATTCATAATATGTAAAAACTGCAGTATTTGTAACTGTATAGTTAAATATCGATTTATACTAACGAAATGACGTTAAAGAACAATTTAATATAGGGTATGCAATGAGTTTAGAAGGATTTTTTGTTTCTAAAATTGGAGCTTGTATTTTTGGTATCATTATAAACAGGGAAGTGCTGCTCAGCTCAGGTCATGATTCATCGAATAAAATACGTGTTGATCAGAAGGTGCAATAACAGCTGAATATATCGGGTGGATTAGGACATTTCATTTGCTTTGCGCATTTTCAAGCTGAAAAATAACAATATCGTGCTCGGCTGTTTTTATTCAATCTTTTGTTCAGACTCATTAATTGTATATACGGTAGTAAACCCCTGTGATTGTTTCGATAGTTTGACGCAGTTTATAATAAATAACACACAGTGTTATTTTTTCATATATGAACAGTTCATATATGAAAAAATGGATTTCCAAGTTTCTCAGTTTCAGTTCATATATGGGACATAATCATTTTTTACACAATTTGGATTTTTATATTATGTTCGATTATCAGAACGACATTTTATTAACAAAACTGAAATATCTCTTAAAATGTTCAAAGATTCAAATTAATGGGTAAGTAGTAACTGATACATGACAATTAAAAATAATACACTATTAATCATTTTCAGAATACTTAATATACTTGCAGACGATACACTAGGACTGATGGGATCTTTCTTCCGCAGACATCAAAGTTGTATCATTAACCGTTTTCGAAATATTTCAATTTTTTTTTTTTTTTTTGGAAAAAGATATTATGATTTCCTGATACAAATCCCGTAAATGTTTATAAAATGTAAATCAACTTTGTGTTTACCGAAAAAAATTCAGTATTTACATAGACTGGTTAGGTGACGTTAAATAGCATTATTATTTTACAAAAAATTAAAATTTCTCTATCAGGAGAACAATGATGATTAGAATGTGATGTTGTCAACAAAAATTGTAATATCTGTTAAAAGTTTCAACATAGACTTTTGATGTAAATGGTGTCAAATTATCACTTTTGAACCATCTAAAATCTAGTATTCACAAAGTGATGAAGCATGATCTCAATTAGCCTCAATAGATGACATTTGGCTGCTTTTTTTGTACAAATTGATGTAGAAAAGTAAAGCTTGCCGCAAATTGCGTTTTGTACTATGTTATTTACACTTTGACAAAATGGCATGATACGATTGTTATGATATAATCCACAGAATGACCAATGGATTATTAAACGATCAGAATACTAATCATGCGGATGAAAAATTATACTTATTAAATTACTTAGTGAAAAAGTATAATAATCGCGTTATATTACAAATTTATTTGAAATAAAGATAATAATTTATATATTAAAAATAACAATAATTTATCTCTTCAAAGATATAAAATTGTAATCTTAAGGATTTACATTTTGACATCTAAATAACGTCAACTATTTACCCAATATTTTATATAATATGACGTCAAATATGAATTCATTATAATATTTTATTAAAAATAGATAATTATGCATGTGTAATATTTGGAAATGCTTACCAAAAAATAAATTTCAATAATCAATCCATCTAAATTCATATACAGGAGATATTGGAAGATATGAGGTCTTAATTTTTTTTTTATTGTAATATTGTCATAAAAAACGTTGTATTAAATTGTGAAGATAGACAGATAGTGTAATTTTGACTTCAAAAAAAAAAAAAAAACATTTTAAGTTTTATTTATTATATGTTTTAGGATTTTTTTTTTCTAAATTTTGTGATACTATAAAGTTCTATAGCTACTGTATAATAAAAATACATAAATTCTGTTTTTTTATTTTTTTTTTTTAATATTAATAGATAAATAGTGCCACTGTTTAATTTAGGCAGTCAAATATATTTAGTTGTGATAACCGCATATGTAGGTACACTGATAAGAATCTGTGTATTTAATAGTAATGAAATGCAAATAGGATATAGAAAAAAAAAACATTCATAATATGAGCATATCAAATCCCTATAATGTACATGAATATATATAAATATATCTTATATAGAGGTAATGTATTTTAGATAAGAAATGATAAAGACATTCTAATTTTTTTTTTATCTTTAATTATATGTTATCTTCATTTTCTGATCTATTATGATAATAATAAATAAAAAAAAATATTGTGTTTTGATATCCATTTGTTCATATAACGAAGCCATACTCGTATAGGATATATACGTAATTCACATATATACATTCTCATATGTATATCAACTTTATTGGAAAGACCCATAACAGATTTTTTTATTTTTTTTTTGTATCAGATACAATTTATTATAATTTATCTATAGAAATGTTGCCAAGAAGTCTAACATTTTTTTTTCTGATTCCAAATATTAATTCATAGGGATTTACACAAATGCCAGCGGAAAATCTACAAATTAGAACAATTATAGATATTTTTAAGTAATTTTGACATATTGATTATGATAAATCTATATTAGATTTTGAACATTTAGATTATAGAATATATCAATATATAGTATAGTATTATATTGTATTTTCATATTAATTAAAAAGACCTGGGCATGACGTTAAACCGCATCCACGACGTTATTGAACGGTCTATTCAGGAATATGAGCGACTACCATATTTTAGCTTAAATAGAGCAAATGAAAAGCATCGACTTTATAGTCCAAGCTATTATCGTTCCAATTCGATGATAATTGAAAATAAAATTTTGGCAAAGAAACTTATCATGGTCGCGAATAAACTAAAAATATATTCGGCTACGAATTACCCACGAGATTAGTCAAGATTCTGTGAAAATAAGAATTGTCAATATTGCGCAAATTGAACAACTTCGGCATTTCAAACTCTAATTGGGTTAATGACAGTTGTGATAGTATACGGGTAAAACGCTAGGCAAGTATGACACAATACCTGAGTTCGAGTCCCATTGTATTTTACTTTTATCCTTCACATATTGTACTCAAGTATATAATGAAAAAACTAAATAAATAGAAATATGAAATGAGTATCATTTTTGTAAAAAAAAAAAAAAAAAATCCGGTGATAAATTTCCAAAGATAGATAATATGTAATTAATCACTCCGTTTCATATTTGCGTGAAAACATTACATCATGCAACAGTTTGTGGTTATCGTTTACTTCGTCATAGAAGTTTTTGCACGATTGATCCTTGTTATGGTAAGTTACTATTAATATTGCTTTAACATAATCAATTGTGAGTCGATTTTGCTCCTTTATCCATTGCGATTCAATCATCGATAATATTCTTTTAACATTTGCATTATGAACGGGTATTTTTTAATAGTTCTGAATGAAATTCTGAATGACTGGCTCTTTGAATTGTTAATAAACGAAACAACATTTTGTAATTGTTCCCATTAGGTTATGGTTGTTAGTGTCATTCACTGAAAAACCTTCAAATCCTGAAATTGTCGTGTTCATGACATTATATATTCTAACGATTTTGTGGTTACTACATTAGATTCAAAAGAGTCCTTCAACAGTCTTGGACAACTAGGATTTGAGGAAAAATATAAATTAAGCGGTACAAATAATTATATAGAATACGATTTAAACATGATTAAAATGACAATCAACGTGTAGGACTATGAGAGATAATAGTTGGTTATATTCAGCTTCTGCAGATTTACAGAATTCTTTCAGTTGCTCAGTTCTCCCCGTATACAATATTTTTTAACTCTATTCCAATTCCTAAATAATGGAAAAAGAGCATAAAAAGAGGATAATCAAAAAAAAAAAGAGAACAAGAAAAGATCTGACGCAAAAAAGAGAGTGAAAAAAAATATCCGACCGAAAAAAGAGAACCTGTTCTCTTTAAAAAAGATGTTCTGGCAACCCTACTCCAATTTAACACATTCTGGTTCTAGTCCATCTTACTATGTCTTGAATTTGACATTGATTTCGGATATCATCATTTCTGATTCTATCTCAGAGTGAATGACCGGTGATATTACGTAAGATCTTCATTTCTGTTGTCCTCAGAAGTTGTTTAGTTTTGGACGAATAGGTCTAATGCATGTTTTATAAATTCGTACTTTACTTCCCAGTTACATGAACTTATTTCACCAAATGACGTCACGAAGACATCCACGTATTGTTGGTTTGATAGCGAACTTCTGCATCTTATTGGTTATTTGGCTATAATCAAATGATTTTGTTCTGATCGTAGATATCAACATGTTTAAGATTTCAGCATCTTATTTAAATATCGAAGTTGCAAATCCTCCTCATTTTCTGCAATGAGAACAGAAACAACGAATTTATTCAGCTCTTTTAAGTGCCCATCCTCCCAGAACGTTAGCGACTAAAATTTCCAATTTTATTTTGGTTACCGCAATGTGAAACAATGTGCGTGTGCTGAGCTCAAAGCACTGTCGTAAGTTTTTCATTTATGAGGTTGATTGCGACGACCCTAAATTTTTCCCTACAAACGATAATGTGTATTATTCTGTATTTCTCGTTGTAGTCATGTAATACCAAAACATTCTAATTTACAACGTTTTATGTCCTTAATTACTTCATTAATTTCAATATCTGACAACTAACCGGTGATTCGATATTGAGTTGTCAACATATCTCAAATAATGAACTACAATAAAACAGAGGTGATTCTGAGCATCACATTACTAATCCTTCAATTACGTTTATGAAAATTAAAATTCGGCTATAAAATTTATCGATTTAAGGTGAGAAATATATATGAACGGCATTATTAAATAATGAGTTAGGTTCTCTCAAATGAAATGAATTCATATAGGATGTTTATGATTTATCGGCTAACCGAATCTAATATGTCGAATTTCACAGCGTCTTTATATGATTGAGATTATAATTTTGTCTAAACATTTTAATGCCTGCGGTCTTACGAATATTCGGTCAATTCTTTCGACACCGCAGCAGCATGATATATTCGATGATTGCTGATGTATGTATTTTTCTTTTGGTCTGCTTGAATCCCGGTTATTAATCGAATTGGTTTACGTTCTGAATACTGATGCAGTATATTAATTTTGATATTTGTAAGAGTTGCAGCTGTTGATGATGAGAATTGCATACAAATGTACGACTTCTTTAATTTATAATAAATGTTTTTTAATTTTCTGGTACAATGGCGTTAGGTTATGTATACGTTGATATTAAGGGTATATATATATATATATATATATATATATATGTATCATTCTTGTGTTCAAATATATAATTTGAAATATATCGAATGCGCCTGATCAATGTTATTATCATTTATCCTGCTGAATGTGGAAACGAAAATAATTTCATCGATGACTTTATCGATATGAACGCTGAAATTTCACTTAGTGTTGCCATATTTTGTATTGACATTTCCATATTAAAAATGACGTCCTACGCGCGTGATATCTAATTAAAAGTCAAGTGACTCAAGGTATGGGGATGTAGATTCAAGGATATTCTTGCGTCTAAGATAAATATGCCTGAGAAATTTACAGTATTATATAGAATATGGCGAATGCTCAAAATCCACTACTACAATTTTCATTAGAAATCGCTACAATATTTATTTTGTTCATGAATTTGCAGCAGCTTTAACGCGATGATATTTATTACTTAAATATATATATTAATGACAATTCCACAGGAGGTCAAGTTGTTTTTAGCATCATTAAAATCAAAACGTTTATTGTATTATTTCAGTCAATAACTTAATTAGGACACTCATTAAGATAGACATTTATTACTTTATCGTTTTTTATCCAATTTCTATAAATTTTATAAATCATTTTTTGCCGTCGTTAAAATTGTTTTTACCGATTTTCATTTCCATTTATTTATATTATTATTTATTAAGTTTTGCTTTTGTCTTTCATATTTCTGAAGTAAAATTTGATTTGAAAATCAATATATATATTATATACCACTATAAATAGGTGTATATAACATATGTATAACATTTATGTTTCAAACTCATAAATTCTGAAATGACGTCATATAAAGATCATCATAAGTCATGTCCGCGAAAGATATATATCATTTCTACATTTCAACAAGATCATTAGTGAAGACATGTGCGTTTTGTATCATCAAATCGGTCGTAGAACTTGTTATGTGATTTATTTTTGAGAATCATATATAAATATCAAAATAAATACAGTATATTGTAAATATAAATATAGAATTTAGAGTAACATTTAATTATTTTCAGTACTAACATAACTAAGTAAGTACCATGTACTATCATCGGTAAACTACACATAGAACATATAGTGATGAATAGTTAGAAAGGCAAAATATTTTCTTATTTTATAACCATCTAACATTTAAAGAAAATATTTGAATATTATTTTATTATTTCATTCATCGCGCCATATACACTTAAATGTGTAATTATATTCATAGTATAATAAATATATTTAAAAAAAAAAAGAAAGTATAACATTAATGTAATACATACTACGACTGGAAATTTCATTAAAGCTGAAGAGGAGCAAACAGAAAAAATCCTGCGAATTTTCCTGGTCACAGGTGCATTTGCTAGCTTAAGATATAGAGCCTTCTCTGAATAACATAGCGTTATTGTAGGATGGGGTATTTTTGGTTAAATATAAAACAAACATGTAACAAAACATAGAGAATCATCACAACAATATATACACTCTTCCTTTGTTATGAATTTATATGAATAAATATATACATATATACTGTAATTCTAACAACATCTAAATATTATGGTACATATTAAAAGCATCATGTTGTTATATCCTTGTAATGTAGGTACATATTATATAAAATATATTTAACAAAAGCAAGGTCTCATGTGCATGGCTTAAAATGGCAGTAATTAGACGAGATATTTGTCTACAATTTATCAAATGGATTTTATATGAGTTTCATGTAAATACGACGAGTACATATAT